>JAWZYT010002739.1:152500-237500 GCA_034508575.1 Petrolisthes manimaculis
GATCATATCCCTTTACTATACTACTATTACCGTATATATTTTCATAATGATTTACTGATTATCTCTGAATTTACTGGTGTCTAGTAATAATAAATTTTTTGTTATATGTGTATTTCTGTCATTATTTAACAGGCTAGGAAATCATGCCTTATCCTAGGAAAATCATTAACATATAAATAAAATCTAAACTCACGTAGAATATACAAAAAACTAAACGAAAAAAATATTAAAGTTTGAAAAAATCTACAATAAAAGCCAGATAATACTAAGCCAAAAATACCCCTGCAAACACACCGTCTCAGGGTCATTCTACAACGAGAAGAAAACTTAAGAAATTAGCGAGAAAAATAACTTCTGCTCGCAAGACATGAAGGCAAAACTCATGACAGAGAATGATGGCGTTAATTACAAGATGTCTGGATGAGAAGGAAAGAAGGAAGGGGAGGAGAGGTGAAAGTAAACGAAGGAAAAGACGAGAAAGAATGGCGAAGCAAGGAAATGAAAATAAAGAGATGATGTAATAAAAGACACGGATGGAAGACGAGGAGATGGGAGAACGAGACAAGAAGAATACAAAAAAATATATGATGAAGGATAAAAGACGATAAAGAGAAGGTGAATGAAATGGAAGAAAGGTGCAGAAAGAAGGAGAATAAATACAAAGGATGCAAAAGGAAGAAAACAGTGTTGAAAGGAAGTCAGAATATGAAGAAAATGTGAATAAGTGAACACGAAGGAGATGGAAAAGGAAAGGACGATAAAACTGAGAAGGAAGAAGAGAATGGAGAACGAGAGGAAATTTAATGATGAAAGTGAGCGAGGAGGGGCTAAGAAACAACAAAAGAGTTATATTAAGACATTTAGTGCTGACGTGTGTGTGTGTGTGTGTGTGTGTGTGTGTGTGTGTGTGTGTGTGTGTGTATAAAAATAAAGGTTACATCATCATCATCATCACCATTACCACCACTAACACCATAACCTCAAAACTTCTATATCTCTACTCCTGTTATTATTCCAAGTTCTTTATTTACCATTAGTACTGTACAGGCCGAAACCAAGAGTACCCAAGTTTCCCCTCAGAAGAAGAAATATCCTCAGTAACCAACAACCACCACCACAACATCAGAAACACAAGTCTAGGGAGGTACCACGCCAGGGTTCGTGTCATGCCACCATAACTTGTCCTTCCGTTTGCCTCGCTGCCATACGGTACCCAAGACCCATTAAACCCCACTAAAATCCAAACACAAGAGTGATATAACCAGCCAGTAGAGGGAGAGCGAGTTGGGTAAATAAAGCGAGGTGTGGTGAACGCTCCTTTTTCTACCAATAATAGACCCATTAAAACACACTAAATAAAATAACAGATATGATAAACTGGAAAGGTATCTGGTTGGGTAGAGTAAACATATAGGTTAGGTGGATACAATGCCCCTTTTTCTATATTTACAATAAAATATAATATAACTAACTCTACTTATTTTGCATCTATATTTATCCCTAAGACATTTAATCACCCACTATTCTAGATATATTTTCTATTCCCTTCAAGTCTCTCTCTCTCTCTCTCTCTCTCTCTCTCTCTCTCTCTCTCTCTCTCTCTCTCTCTCTCTCTCTCTCTCTGTTATTGTTATTCGAAGCGCTATCTCCCCAACTAAAGATAACAGGCAGCGAGGCTTATCAACCCCTCCCTCGATATACCAGCTTTATTATCCTAGGGAGAAAATAAAGGTTTCTCATTATATACCTACCTATAGAGAGAGAGAGAGAAAGAGAGAGAGAGGGGGGAGGGAGGAGGGGGGGAGGAAAGAGAGGACAGGCGGACAAGAGAGGGGAGAGGGCGAAGGCGAGAAGAGAGGGCGAGGCAGGAGAGAGTGAGAAGGGGAAGAGGAGCGAGACAATTGCCACCTCAGGCTGTTTTGTTTTGGAGAGAGAGAGAGAGAGAGAGGGAGAGGGAAAGGGAGAGAGAGAGAGAGAGAGCAGGGGAGTGTTCTGAGAGAGTAGTAAGCTGAGAGGAATGAAGAGATTGAACAGAGATAAAGAACGGGGATAATAAGAGGGCTTGCATAGAGGGAATGAATACCGGAATAGGAAATGAGTGACAAATATTTATATAGAAAAAGTAAACATAAAATTGGGAGAGGAGGTGCCGGGGAAGGTGTGTTGGAGATTAAAATTTTCTTAGAATGGGAATATAAATGTGCATCAATCAAGAAGGTGGATGGTAAAACACACGTGGAAAGAGGGAGTGGGATGGAGAAAGAGACGAATAAAAAGCGAAATAAAGAAGGGAAGGGAAGTTAAAGGAAAGATTACACAATGAGGGAACAAAACACGACTACAGTGATGGAGAGGGGATAGGAAGATAATCTGATAAAGTGGGTATAGAAGGAAAGGAAACTAACGATGGTGACGACGAGCAGAAATTAGGGACGGAGTTGGAAAGAGGGGAGAGCGACGTGGGAGGAAGGAGGGGACAGTGACAAGGGGAAAAATAATTAGAGGGATGAAGCCCATCAAAAATATTGACCATTCGTGACGTAGGCCTAATCTAGGACCCAACAACTATCACAGTTTCCACCATTTTTCTTTACTGTCGTTTCTCCTATCACAACTACTGCTAAGATCATCACAACCAGTATCTGCTACCACCACTAGAAACAAAACAACACATGACGACAACAACAGGCAAACAAAGACAATTATCAACAACAACAACATCATCTACATCTCAAACAACAGCCACATAACCAACTACTACAACAATAATCACGAATCCCAACTAAAAAATATACCGGTACAGATATAATCATACACTACAAAAAAAACACACAACTCACAATAACAACACCAATTACACTCCTCCAAGGTTAAGAAAGCCAGCCATTCAACATTGTTCTCAAACTTGCAAAAACAGTACGGTAGTTACTTCACCTCACTCCCCGCATGTGAAGGAGGAGGAGGAGGAGGAGAAGAGGAGTTGAGGGGGAGGGGGAGGAGGAGGAGGAGGAGGAGGAGGTGGAGGAGGAGAGGTTATGGAAAATATCCTAAAATGAGGGGTGCAGGAAGGTTGATGGGGGAGGGGTCATATATATACATCCTTCATTGCAGGAAGTACGGTTGGGGGATCTGGACGGGAAACAAGGGCAGGAGAAGGTTAAAGGATAAAAGGAAGAGAAACGGGGTATAAAGAAAGAGGGATGGTAGAAAGAGGTGATAGGGATGAAATGGAGGGGAGAGGGATGAAGGGAAGGGTGAGAGGAGGAGAAGAATACATGGGGTGGAAAAAGAGGGAGACAAATGAAGGGAAGGTTAATGGGGAAGAAAAGAAGGGGATAGAAATGAAAAGAGGGTAAAAGGAAAGATGAAAAGAAAGAGAAAATTTTGAAGGGAAAGATAAGCAGACAAAAAGAACCAAAGGATATTAAAAGTTAAGTTTTAATGTAACTCTCATCTTGCCACGGTTTAGATCAAGGGTTTTGGCTTCTATAAATGGAATGACTTGAACTTACATACATTTCCAAAAATACACTCAGGGCGGAAGTAATAATTTTCCTTCAGTATAATGGTCATGCACGTGGGTACATACATACATCCTGGCCTGCTTGGGGTTTATTTACAGACCAGGGTGGCTCAGTGATCAACAACCTCTGCTGTATGTTTGGACTTAAGGTGTAATCACGTCACTTTCTCTCTCACCACCACCACCACCACCACCACCACTACTACCACTATCACCACCACCACTACCACTACTACCACTATCACCACCACTACCACTACCACTATCATCATCACCACCACCACCACTACTACCACAATCACCACCACTACCACTACCACTATCATCATCACCACCACCACCACCACCACCACTATCATCATCATCACTACCACCACCACTATAACCACCACCACCACCACTACTACTACCACTATCACCACCACCACCACCACTACTACCACTATCACCACCACCACCACCACTACTACCACTATCACCACCACTACCACTACCACTATCATCATCACCACCACCACCACCACCACCACTATCATCATCATCACTACCACCACCACTATAACCACCACCACCACCACTACTACTACCACTATCACCACCACCACCACTACCACTATAACCACCACCACCACCACCACTACTACAACTATCACCACCACTACCACTACCACTATCATCATTACCACCACTACCATCACCACCTGATAACCGGTACTACAATCAAGCTCCTAGTTTGGTATAACACATAATTATCATCAGCGAAACTTTCAGAGCTTAATTTTTCACACCTTCCGTTTTCTCCAAGAGCCTCATCCCAGGAAGAAACAAATTCAATGATATTTTACGGAGCTGACTTTAGACAAATTTATTATGGTTTGATTAGGAAACACCCAATGGTAATAAATTCAGTGTATGTTACGTACGTTTCTCTATATAGATACGCCTACAGTCTCATGGTGTGGATTGAGTTTTGGAACCTGGTGATGTGGCCTCTTGCTTGATAAAAAAATACTCTGATTATAGCCTCTTTAAAACATAATAAATCGAGTAAGCTTTCGACTAAACGAATCTTTAAAAATAATTCAAGCTAACAATTATGTTTTATTTAATGCTATGCACTTCAAATTAAGACATACCAACTGATGACAAACACAATACGAGCGTCGGGTTGCCATATATCCACTTTTCATATTCACATCATCAGTACTTCCTTCACCCCCACCCTTTCCCCACACATGACACATTGGGAGGGGGAAATGGGAGAGAGCATAATTAGAGGAAGGGTAAAGATGCTACACCTGATAAGAAGGAGGGGTGATTGAGGGTGATATTGTGACAAGGGAGGTGGGAGGGAGGGAGGGAGAGGTAGGTGGGGATAGAGAGGGAGTGATATATTGAAGGAAGGTTGGGTTAGGATGAATGAACATACAGAGATGGGATGGTGGTGGTAGTGATGGTGGAAGGAAAGAATGAACAGAGAGTTATATAGGGTTCTGTAAGAAGTAGGATTTGGGTGAGGTATGAAAGGAAGACGTTGCAAGGGGATGTAAAAGAAATATCAGCTGTAATGAGGATTTGGAATACAGTGATGTGAGAGAAGGAAAGGAGAACAAGGTGGAAATAACAGAGACTAGAGAAAGCAGAGGGAGGAATAGATGTGAAAAAAAAAAACAGATTAGAAATGATGTGGCAGAGGAAACGAGGATAAGGGAAAAATCAGTTGGCAAAATAACATACCGTAAGAGCCTGAACATATATTTTCAACAAATTTGTAGTACACACACACACACACACACACACACACACACAGTTAAAGAAAAAGTTAGAGGTAGGTAGAAACAGAAAGATATGTGACCAAAAAAAAATTGACAAATACAGGGAGAAAAACAGATATGCTTCCAAACAGACAAAATAATAGACAGAGATACACAGAGACCGACAGAGAGAGAGTCAAGGATCCTAACTATAATCTGCTTCCACTGTGGGGTGACGGATGCATTAAACAGGAAGAGGGGAATGAGGAGGAAGACGCTAAGATAACACGAGGGGAAGGAAAGGCAGCCAATCCAGGAAACCAAACGCAAGAATAATAATCAATAAAGGAAGAGGGGGAAGGAAAGAATTAGCGATAAAGAAGGTGCGGAAGGATAATGTGGAGAGCAAAGATTATTATGGCAAGAGAGGAGAAAGAGGAGGAGGAGGAGGAAGAGGGGGATTATGCAAAGTGACGATTGGGGTGGAGAGGCGAGGGAAGAAGATGGTGGTGGTAGTGGTGGTGGTGGTGGTGGTGGAGTCAAGTCAAGTGGTGCAAGGAGGATGGTGGAGTGAGTGGAAGTGGAGTGGGATAATGGGAGGTGGAGTGAGTGGGAGTGGAGTGGGATAATGGGAGGTGGAGTGAGAGGAAGTGGAGTGAGATAATGATGGAAGATGCAGTGAGGAGATGTAAAGATAATAGTTGGAGAAAAGAAGAGGATGGGATGGAAATGAAGTGGAAGGATGGAATATAAAGGAGAGAGAGAGTGCACGGAGTGAAAAAAAATGTGGACAATGATGAGATGATGGCAGGGGAAGCAATGAGTGAGAACAGTAACCAACAAACGTAAAGACATAGACCACAAAAAAAAAAAAAAAAAAAAAAAAAAAAAAAAAAAAAAATCAATAAAATATATACACCTGCTACTGTATGTTTTTTTGGGGTGAATTCTTGGGCCAGGGATTTTTCAGTGGTTTTATTTCACGTCTTAGTTATTATCCTTTGGCATTTGAGTACTATCTTAGTTACCGTAATTAAAATAAATGAACACATACAGAATGATGCACATATTTCCATAATTAACTACGTAAATACATAAACGTGCAAGGCCAATTATTCAATTAATTAAATAACAACTAATCAAATAAAGAATTAAACCCAAAATTTCCATACAATAACACTCTACCAACTTCCATATTATCATTAATAAACTCAAATTAACAGAAAAATCTTATGCCCCAAAAATAGCTTTAAAAATGGTGACAGTTATCGCTAAGGACACACACTAATGAATCTAATTAAGGGGAAGAAGGAGAGGAGGAGGAAGGAAGGGAGGGAGAGGAGGGAAGAGAGCGTCTTAAAGGATTACCCTAACTTTGTGGGGGTCTTATTCCAGGGACCCCTATCTTTTTTATCCAGGGGGGCTTGAGGGGGGGCACAGTTTTATCCTTCTCCTCTCTCTCTCTCTCTCTCTCTCTCTCTCTCTCTCTCTCTCTCTCTCTCTCTCTCTCTCTCTCTCTCTCTCTCTCTCTCTCTCTACTTTGCTATCCTTACCTACGACTATCACTGGGGAGATATTCATTCTCTACCAGTAACCTTCTAATCAGATCACCCCGTGAGGACCGTAAGGTCTGTTGTGGTCTGTGATTCTATGTAACTCTATGTAACTCTCTCTCTCTCTCTCTCTCTCTCTCTCTCTCTAACTTTATCTGTCCATCCGATTTTTATGTCCCTCTCTAAGTTTGGTGTGTGTGTGTTTATCATTGCTGTCTTTTACCAGTATACTCAGTGTGTGTGTCTGTATTTCGAGTATTAAGTAACTCTTATTGGAATTACTTTTATTATGAGTTGTTCAGAATTATTATTATTATTATTATTATTATTATTATTATTATTATTATTATTATTATTATTATTATTATTATTATTCTCTCTCTCTCTCTCACTCACTCACTCTCTCTCACTCTCTCTCTCTCTCTCTCACTCTCTCTCTCTCACTCACTCACTCACTCACTCACTTTCTCTCTCTCTCTCTTTCTACACACCCCAAGCCTGTCCCCCTATTCCCGCACCCCCCCAGTCCACCCCAAAGCCTGTCCCCTACTCCCACAGCCCCTTAAGCACTAACATCAGGAACAAGACACACAAACACATCAGGAATAAGACACACAAACACATCGCGTATAAAAGGAAAGGAAGGAATCACATGCAAATTCGGATTATCCAACTTTATCAACAAACAGTCAAACGCCTCGTGGGCCTATATGCAAATCAGGAATCGTATGGAAATTAACAATATCACAGCACGCAAAATCCCATCGTATGCAAATGAGAAAAATGTCATAGTATCCTCATCGGTCAACGCTATCGTGAACAAATAGAAGAACCTCATAACACCACACAACACATCATTATTTTGTTCACAGAGTTCTTTAAATTGTACATATATTTATATACGTGAGGAAATTGGGAAAATGAATAGTATATAATTCTTCTGTGGATATTCGCAGTGACGCATAAATTATACTTTCCACCGTGCGTAAAATAGTAAAATGATCTGAAATGACTATGTTCCTCAAAATACATCCTAAGGAAATATTGAATATCACTCAAATTACCTGTGAGCAAACAGAACACCCATCAGACCTATCGTTCCCTAACTAGCAATGTTGTAAAGTCATGGTCTAATGTACTGCAACACTTTCCAATGAGATGGCTTCGAAAAATGATCCGAAACTATAGCTGTTGGTGTGTGCAATTTTGGCTCATAAAATTAACTCAAATAGCTCGCTTTTATTCATCAGGTTGCAGTACATTAGACCAAGACTTTACAAATATATAATACCGTACCATATACAGGTTGGCAACATATTTAGACACGTGGTTCAAACCTATCGTATACACACAAAATAGGAATATCACTCAAATAACCTACGGCGCTAAAAAAAAAAAAAAAAAAAAAAAAAAAAAGAAGTGAGAGAAAATAGTACGAGACTGGCAACTCACCACCTCCTCCACCTCCACCACCACCATCACCACCACCACCACCACCACCACCACCACCACCTCCACCACCACCTCCACCACCACCACCTCCACCTCCACCACCACCACCTCCTCCACCTCCACCACCACCACCACCACCACCACCTCCACCTCCACCTCCACCACCACCACCTCCACCTCCACCACCACCACCACCACCTCCACCTCCACCACCACCACCTCCACCTCCACCACCACCACCACCACCTCCACCTCCACCACCACCACCTCCTCCACCTCCACCACCACCACCACCACCACCACCACCACCACCACCACCACCACCACCACCACCACCACCACCAGCACCTCCACCTCCACCACCACCACCACCTCCATCACCACCACCACCACCACCACCACCACCACCACCACCACCACCACCACCACCACCACCACCAGCACCTCCACCTCCACCACCACCACCACCTCCATCACCACCACCACCACCACCACCACTGTCTATGCAAATCAGGAATCGCACGTCAATTAGGAATATCGCGGCCAACTTAGGCAGGGCGTTATGGTGGGATTCCGAATACATTTGGAGCGATAAAAGTTTCTGACTACCTCCCCCCTCCCCACCCACACACGAATGTAACTTTGGGGGAATGAGGGAGATATCAACTTACGGAAAAAAAGAGGTACAGAGAGTGAGGGAGAAACAGGAGAGAGAGAGGCTGTACTCTTTTTCTGTTTTTGGGGTGGGAGGGGAAAGGGGCAAAATATTCTTATGAGATGTTTTGCAGTTATGTGAGATAACAGACCAGTTTCTTGTTCAGCAGATATTAACACGAACCTCTAGTGTGTGTGTGTGTGTGTGTGTGTGTGTGTGTGTGTGTGTGTGTGTGTGTGTGTGTGTGTGTGTGTGTGTGTGTGTGTGTGTGTGTGTGTGTGTGTGTGTGTGTGTGTATGTGTATGTGTGTGTGTGTGTGTGTGTGTGTGTGTGTGTGTGTGTATGTGTATGTGTGTGTGTGTGTGTGTGTGTGTGTGTGTGTGTGTGTGTGTGTGTGTGTGTATTAGTATACTGACAGCAGATATTAGCACCAACTTTTCGTCTGTCTGTCTGTGTGTGTGTGTGTGTGTGATTGTGTGTGTGCTGTAGTATAGTGACCATATTCATAGAGAAAATGTAAACAGCATAATGAGAGAGGAAGAGAAGCACCGAACATATGGCCCTGAAGCCGAAAACGAGGGTCCCATGTTATCTAAACTACATATCTATGCTACGTGAATGAGGAAAGGATAGGATACAAATTAGATAAAGAGGAAGGTAGGGGATAGGAAGAGATAATGTGACAGGTGACAGAGCGGTACCGGAAAAGAGGAATAAAAAGGTGAACATGAAGAACAGACAGGGGACAGAGTGTGAAATATAAACACGTCAAGAGGGAGAGTGATAAAGCAGGAATGAAGTGAAAGGAAGGTTGGGGATGGTTGACAAATAAAGGTGAATGGAAAAGAGGAGGGATGAGAAGCACTTATGTGAAAGAAGATGGAAACAGGAAAACAAACACTTTCATTGTACATTCCTGAAACTCAAATACTAAAAATATAAGTCTATGGAAGTTCACCATCAATATTCACACTATGACCACCGGAGAAGCTCCATAATTATGCAATAAATGATTATGTGAGATGGGAATATAAAGTTTTATTGTAATTGAAGAGTTAAAATATTAAGCATAATGCGGGTTAATAAAAGGAAGGGAGGAAGATGGATGTAGGAATGAGATTGAACGGTGATAGATGACAGGACAAAAGGTATCCTATTAAAAATTCATATGTCAAACTTTTAATAATTCTATCCTGACACCCAAGATTAGGACCAAATTGCAGTGGTTACCAAATGGGAATCCATATTGGAGTAGCCTACAAGGTTTATGTCCTCGGCTACTTACCAGATTATTATTTGTGGCAACAGGGTTTTTGCTGTTTACCTTTACGAGGCGAACAGTTACTACCACTTGCCAAATTTTTAACTGTATTTCATGTCATTAATTTCTGGAAGGGTAGTGTTTGTGTACAGTTATGTTAGAAGACTTTCCATGGTGGCAGCTGGAGTAGGTAAACACCATTAGTGGTCAGCCGGAAACCTGTTCGTTACATTTTCTTTTCGCAGGACGTTTGCGGGAACATTAATTCTGGTTATCCTACTGTAACATGCATATAATCCAACCTAGTATAACCCAACCTAACTCGGAGGAAATGGCTTACAACAGTTACACTCAATGTTGCGTTCAGTAGAAAGAAAAATAGACCAGAAAGTTTAACGTTTCAACTATTCCAACATTCCGTGGTTATGTACACACCGAAATGTTAGAGTAATAAAGAACTTAAGCTGTATCAAGTAATTTCCCTCGGCCAGCTCATAGTCACTCGTCATCATGGACCAGAAACAGCTACGTTCATTCTGACACAAGGGAAACTCGGCTTGAAACAATTGCATACATCCTGTCTCTCTCTCTAAAAAAAAAAAAAAAAAAAAGTTAAACAATGCTTACAACAGTTACTCCTCACTGAGACTACAACACTATGTAACTCCGAGTACTCTCCCTCATACACTTCCTCCTGACCAACATAACTAACTTTACTATTATCGTAAGACAACTCCATTACTGTCATCAACAACATCACTACCTTTAATATCTATTTTCGCCGCTGTAGTCACCACTGTCTCCTGTACCAGTATAACCTTCAACTCCTCATTGGCAACTTGTACTGTACCACTACCTCTACATCCACCATAATCACCACCAACACATCATATCTATTTCCAACACTTCCTTCACTAACCACAATTACATGTCTCTCTCGGACTACGGTACACGGATTTTGTGTCCATTCCTCGGAGATTCCAGACTTGGTGGGGGCAACTGAAGCCGATCCGACATGGTTACAGTCCCGCCCCAGTATATTGTAACACGCAGCAAGAAAACAAACGAAAAACACTGAAAAGCCTTCCGTTATAAAGCGGTACTCTAATGTTCGAGATAGTACAAATTTTCGCCGAGGGAAATGTTCGGATTTTTATCTTTGTTCCCTTTCTTGGAGTGTGAGTGAGGGTTGTGCATGGGGCCTTGGTATATTGCAAAGAGGAGGGAGAGGGACTGTTGTGCGATAGAGTTTATTTTTAGATGACAAAGATGAGACAGCAAGGTCTTGTAATTCTAGAATAAGGGGATGGAAACCTATACGATAAAGGTGTGAAGGGGAACAGATTGTATGATATGGATGAAAAGGGGGTGGGAAAGGCTTGAGTTACAGGGAAAGTGGCGAGAAATCGAAGGTTGGAGGGAGGTTGCAACTGGAGAAGGATGAGTATAGATACGGGGGAGTTGTGATAGAGGAAAAGTATAGGGTTTTATGTTAAGCAGACGGGGAGGGGAGGGGAGCAGACCTGATCAAAATAGGAGCAGTGTGGCAGAGCTGAAAATAAAGTAGGTTTTGTTTTATACCAAAGGGGAGCAAAAGAAGTGGCATGTGAAAGATTAAGGAAAAGTAGTTTTGCGTTACACAGGAAAGGTGGAGAGTTTAGCCAGGTAAAGGATTTAAGGAATATATAATGGAAAGTGGAGCGGGGTGTCTTGTGTTGTCAGGAAGGGGTAATGGGCGACATGACACACAAGAGGAAGTAAGGGGTCTCATGGCTTATACAAAACAATAGGCAAAACAAAATATGACAGGATTAAAACGACGATCTCGTGCAATGCAGAAAAATTAGGAGGGGGGAGATTTTAGAGTAGGGGGGGGGGGTTAGAAGAGGGGGAGGTCTTTTAGAGGAGGGGGAGGGCTTTTAGAGGAGGGGGTGGGATTTCAGAGGAGGGGGGGGGGGGCTTTTACAGCATGGGAGGAAGGGTCAGGTACAATACAGGAGGGGTGCGAGAAGGAACGTTGGTTGGAGAGTGCAGGAAAAACTAGTCACCGCGATATGAGGTGAAACTCGTGAGGGGAAAAACACGAGCAGAGGTCGGGATCAGGAACCCAGATTAGAGGGGGGGGGGGATAAAAAAACAGCGTACCGTACTCGGAATGCTTCTCTTTCTTTCTCTCTTACTCACTCTCTCTTTGGCTGGAGTTTGATGTGGAGTGGGAAAGGGAAGGTCAGATTTACGTATACCTCGTGATGAAGTGTACTAGAAGCCTATGTTCAGCCTATGTGGAGGCATGATGTGTATGTATGTTGACCCATTCGTTGTGGGAGTGTAGTCTCAATGGAACTGTATATTATAATCTGTACATGAATAACAGTGAAAATACAAATGGAAAAGGTAGTAACTGCATGGTGGAATATAAAGTAACGATTGTGAATACCAACACTCGTTAATGTTACAGAGAACTACTGTACCATACACATAAACGAATAAAATAATTACAAATAAGCGAAAGCAACTACAAACTCAGCATCTCCATCACTCCTCAGATACGGTGGACTTATGAAATACAGAGAACAGACCATTGAAATGCAACATGCGGTTACTTGATGGATGGATGTCGTAACTCAAATCATGTGGAGAAAGGAAGATGGAAAATGGTGCTATCGACTATACAACATTCTGGTAGCCTACACGGGATTGATATCAAGTTTATATATACTTCACTGTAAACATTGGTCCCACATTAAGGAGAGATACATGCAAGAAATCCTTCTCTTCGTTGGCTTTACTAGGTGTCACTTCATCACTCATCATCCTTTCCCTCAACTTTCTACTTTCCAGTCCTCCTCCATTCTCATACCATTAAAGTCCATCTCTATCTCTTTCATCTTCTTCTTTTTCACCACCTAAACATCTTCCACTTTACTCTCCCCTCCCCACATCAGTCTCTTCCACCTTCCACCCACACCTCCTTTCTTCTCCACTTTCCTTCCTCCCTCCACCTCCGTCTATCCCCTCCATCTCCGTCTCTTCCACTTTCATTTCTCCCCTCCCTCCATCTCCTCCACTTTCCTTCCTCCACCCCCCACCCCCCACACCTCCACCTCTATCGGCGTGGTGTGGGAATGTGGAGGCGAAGGCAATTAAGAAGGTAATATCCAAGTCGTCCTCCAGTTAACGCCGCTTTGTGCCATCCGGGAGGCTAATGAGGACCTGAGTGGGTGGAGAGGTGGGTGTGAGTGGGTGGAGAGGTGGGTGGAGAGGTGGGTGTGAGTGGGTGGAGAGGTGGGTGTGAGTGGGTGGAGTGCTGAGTGAGTGCATGGATGAGGAGAGATAAGAGATAAGAGAGAGAAAAGGAGGAGGGGGGTCTAGTGTGTTATTGAGTGGGATAATAAGGTGAATATGTGGAAGTATGAGTGTTATATGAGAGGGGAAAGATATGGAAGCATGAGTGGATAGTGAGAGGAAGCTAAGATAAAGTGAGAGTGGAATATGAGTGAATAAAAGATTAGATTATGAGATGGAGAGTAGATTTTAAGAGAAAAAGTGGTGTGAATGGTGTGTGTCTGGCAAGTGTGTGAAAGAACTGTAAGTGGATAGGTAGTAAGGTGTGAAACGAAGACGACAGTGTGATGAAAGCTGGATGTTATGAAAGGTGTGGGAAGTGAAAAGTGAGATGGTGATGACAGGTGAAGATGGAAGAAGGTCAGGAGGTGTGTGGGTGGAGGGAGATGACTCTGAGTTTAAGAGAATAATTATATGAACATGGAAGGTGAATGTGGAAGAGTGAAAAAAACAGGTATTACGAGAAATAGACAAAGGAAGGGATGGGCAGGTGGAAGGATGAATGATGAGGGTGGTGTGTGGGGGTGAGTGGTAGTGAAAGGGGAGGGTAGTGTGTGGGGGTGAGTGGTAGTGGAAGGGAAGGGTGGTAGAGGTTGGGTTTGGTGGGGTGGTGATGGTGGTGACGTGTGAGGCGATCCAGGATTGAATAAACAGGTTAGATAATACTAGAAGATATGCCGGACTTAGAGATTGAGTGAGAACGTATTATTTCAGAGTGGAGCAAGACTATGAAAACACACGTGTTATTTACTACTGTAGCCCATAAATAATAAATATAAAACTCAGTGATAAACTAAACGTATGCATTCTCCTTTCTCTGGGTCTCTGCAATGATGCTAGAATAATGTGCATGTTCACGTCAAATTGGGGGTTATTGATTCCTTCAGACCATACCAGCAAACACAGTAGCCTAACTCTATAGCCTTGGGGGCGTTTTTCTGGCATTGTTTGGAGGAATTAGTAGTCACCCATTCTCAGACAAGGCCCTATACTAAGGAGAGCTGCAGGCTGCGTTCAATGGTCTGGGAATTAAGTGTTAATTTGGGAATATTGTGTCGTGTGTGCTTACATGGATGTGCTGGCGTGCTTATCCGTGTATATTTGATCTTTTATAGGGCATATTATGTTCTGTGTACGTGATAGCTGCATGTGTGTCCAGGCATGCATTCTCTATGGATTTGACTCTACATGTATGTGTGTGTTTGCTCCTCATTGTGTGTGTGTGTGTGTGTGTGTTTCGTATACAAGTGCAGAATGCGTGTATATCCTCTTGTTCTGAAGGCATATGAAGTTCAAATCCTAAAGAAGTTAGTATGGTTATACTGTAACTATGTATGTGTATACATTTGTATCAACACATCTGTGGGGATAGTTTAAATACTGTAGGCATGCCAGCTAATATGCAGGCTTGGTGCGATATTTTACACGGCTGCTAACACTAATGAAATTCCAAGCCTTCCCCAAACATTTACCCTATGAATTGTGTTATCTGGAACGGAAATTTGCATATTCAGTAATTTCCAGTTGATATTTTTTTTCATCCACTCAAAATATATGTGTCGTTCATTCGCCAATTGTATTCATTCCCTTACCTAATGAGGCAATAATTCTATATAATTCATGGGCATGCTTTCTCCTGAAGTACGATAGTCATTCAAAAATCAATGGTGAAGATACTCGACGTAATAATGTAAGTCAGAAACATACAATTGATAAGTCATATACAGCCATGAATGTAATACCATAAACCAGATATATAAATAAATAATTCACAATCATATGATGAATTAGAATCAATGCAAATACCATTATTTTGCTATCCATCTCTCACTCTTTCATGTAATATATTTTCATTGCTCTTCAAGACACAGTTTTACCTTGTTATGTCATTTTTCAACAACACTTTTCTTTTACTATATTCTTGCATTCACCTTTTAACTCTTAACATTCTCCAATCTTGTACAATCTCTCTCTCCCTCTTTTCCATTTTCCTTTCTCCCTCTTTTTCCATTATTCCCACATTTCCTTCCATCTTTTTCCGTCCTTCCAACCTTTCATTCAATTCTCTCTCCTTCACTCATTCTTTGACCCTCACCCTTCCTGGACCAATAATGAGGGAGCGAGCCAGGCAGGGAAAGGTCCGCTCAGCCGTACTCTCCCTGCAAAGCCCAAGGACTAGTATTAATTAGCATCAGTCAGTCAGTCAAACAAAACGAGTACAGGGCTCAGCTAGGGTTGGACAAAATAGAAGATATACCATGTAGTGTGAGGAAAATAAATATGTTGTTTCCGTGGTAAGTGTGAGAAGTGATAAAAGAGCTAATCTTGAAAAAAATATTGAAGGCTACAACATAAGAGGGCAGAGATAAGGAAATAATTTTAATGTTAGATTAGTATGCTTAGCAAAATAGATGGCAAACATTTTCACAAGGTGACATATACCCCTTGCATGTTGGGGGTTCTGCACTGACGCTATAGTCTTCCACCCCTTGAATATAGGGAAATAGGGTAGTGATGATGATGACATATTATACACAGTTTGGTATTAGGCTACACAAGTGAGGTTCTCATCATTATCGTTTATGTGGATCGTCAAACGAGTGAATCCCAGAACCACTGTTTACACTACACCAGTCAGATTCCTTGTCATTTATTTACCACCCACTGTTTGATAATGATGATGATGATGATGATGATGCCCTGCTAATGACAGCAGCTAACGATGAGTAACGAGCGAGGTGGGTGTGATGGTTTTAACGACGCAATTAGTAGGTGTGAACATAACTTATTCAGGCGTGACGGTACAAAATTAATGAAGACTAAACATACATCCCTACATAGGCCTACCTATAGACAAACATGAATATATACGAAGAGATATATTCACGAGCTGTAAAATGAATGATACATATACTTACTAACAAATCCAGACTTATCTAATATACAACATACAAACATATATTGTATACACAGGCAAAGGTAAGCGGGTGATTATTTACAAACAAAACACAGACTACAGATTACCCGTACTGTATATAAGCACCCAGTAACATCCACACCAACTGACTATATATACATACCTATATACATACATATATATACATATATATATACTATATACATACATATATACATTTCATCAGATTACCTAAATGCACGAGCCTGTATCAGAAAAATAATTCCTTACAATAAAAAAATATAATCGAATAGAAAATATACCTTACATACTGTATTACCTAGGTCTATACGAATAGTGACATTTTAACAGCTATAGGCTATAACAACCACAAAACACATCAGAGACGACCAGTAAAGTATACTGTAGGCTGGATGTAAACACACATAGGATATCTATCATCTACCACTTCCACGCAATGATAAAACTATTGATTTCTATAGTCTGTAGTGGAATATGAACAGAGAGAGAGAGAGAGAGAGAGAGAGAGAGAGAGAGAGAGAGAGAGAGGATAATACCTGTCAGAGATGATGGACTGCGAGAAAGTAGGGTGAAGGCGTAAGAATGATCCTTGTGTTGTATGGTCATTGTTTGTTTGTGTGTGTGTGTGTGTGTGTGTGTGTGTGTGTGTGTGTGTGTGTGTGTGTGTGTGTGTGTGTGTGTGTGTGTGTGTGTGTGTGTGTGTGTGTGTGTGTGTGTGTGTGTGTGTGTGTGTGTGTGTGTGTGTGTGTGTGTGTGTGTTTGTGTGTGTGTGATGGTTATTGTTGCTGTCTTTCTGTCTCCATATTTCATTGTTTCACTGACTTCGTTCTGTCTTTGTTTTCCCTATTTCTCTTGTTCATCTCAGTTTCTTCTGGACCCATTCCCTCTCTCTCTCTCTCTCACACACACACACAAACCTAAGCAAACTAGCCACACTAACCATCCCCTCTTCTCTCTCTCTCTCTCTCTCTCTCTCTCTCTCTCTCTCTTCCCACGTCAATTAACAGAGCCACAAGTCGTGCCCGCGCCTTTAACCGCCTTGTTATGCCTGGCTCATGATTTACGTCGTGTGGAGAGTGAATCACGGGATACCTCTCTCTCTCTCTCTCTCTCTCTCTCTCTCTCTCTCTCTCTCTCTCTCTCTCATCTTTGTTTCTCTTTGTAAGAATGCTGATGAGTAAGGATGGATGGCGATGGAGAATGAAGTAAATGAAAATAAGTAGTTGAAAAAGGAAAAAGAGAAAGGGAGAGCAGGTCAGTGCATGGTACAGGAAACAGGAAGAGAAGGTGGAGGAAACTGCAGTCAGAACGGATGTGGGTGAATAGAATAAAATGGATGGAAAAGATATATGTAGATAGTAAGAAGAGTGGTTGATAGAACAGTATAGATGGTAAAAGGGGACGGAGTGAGTTGGAGAAACAATAATAAGGCTGAGACAACAGACAGACCAGTGAGGGCAATGAAAAGAGTCCTGGTAAAAGGTTTGTGTGGATGAGAATGGTCGACGGTGTGTAACAATGATGTGTAGTAAGTAGTGTGCATACATAAAGCATATATATTTATTTTATCACATATTTAATAAAGTTATATTTTTCATAGTTTTCACACGGGATAATAAATAGTAAAAGAGAGACAGACACACATACAAACTCTCTATTAGTTGCCTCACTAAGACAGGTGAGACCAACAGATGCAAACTCAGTGAGAAGTTTAACTAACACAAACAGGGTCTGTATCTGACCATAATTATGAAGGGTTTCCACAATGTAAAACGACAGAGTATTAATTAAGTATTCTGAAAACACTCCAAGCAGATAATTATGAAGCACGTAAAAAAAATCTGAGTTACGGAAGCATTAAATATGACAGACGCCCACCACATGATGTTCCGGGTGAAGGTGAATGTTGACTAAGGATGTTGTTGCATGTGGTTGACTATGAGAAATGGATCTTATGGTAGAGTTGGATAGCGTGGTAAGATAATAAAAAATGATGGTGATGATGACGATACTGGCTGCCATGATTGTGTTTCTTACATCTTCTGATCTTTCTTTCCCTATCTTTTTCATTTATATTCTTTTTTCCATTCTATTTTCGATCCCTCATCATTTTCTTTCATTTCTTCCTCCCTCCCATCTTTTCCTTATCGTTCCATCTACTTTTCCTTTTCGTTTCTCTTCTATCTCTTACTCCTTCCTCCCTCCCTTCTTTCCTTCCTTTTCTTCCCACCATTCATTTACTTCTCGTACTTGCCTTCTCTTCTGTTCGTTTATACTTCTTGTTTCGTTCCTTCCTTCTCATCCTCGTCTTCCCCCTCACTTCTTCCTTCCCTCTTTCCCTGCTTCCTCTTCATGATATATATTTGGCACGAAGGTTTACTGAGGAAGGCGAGACTAAACCATCGTCTCAAGTCATTACTTCAGCAAACACACACACACACACTCACCTCCTTCCTCCCACTCACCACATCCATCCATCACTTCATCTTCCTCCAACACCACAGCCATGTCATATTTATCTCTCAACATCCTAAGGTGGCGTCTCTGTTACGCAGTGAGTGAATAAACATAAATCATAACACCATACTTTATCATTACTCCAAGGTTGCGAGACCGGAAAGCATACGTATAAATCTTACAAACATATAAGTGGTAATATGTTTGCGAATTGAGGGCCACTACATCCTTCAAACTGTTCCACAAATATTACCACACTAGTTTAAGTATTATTCCAACACACATGCAGACTAATGGAATCTGGGTTATGCATTCCTAATCGACAACATTTTACCCTCCTAACATGGTACTGATTCATCTGATTCCAAGTTAGATAATTTAACTTATTCTATTTCTAATTTCTAACTATCTCCAGACGTTATCATGAAATAAATCTAAGCATGTTACGAGTTATTTTGGAAACACGAAGGTCGACAGAAGGACAGAATCCGTTGCAATACCGGTACCTCACTTCCCCTGCTCCGCCGTGCACAATGTAATTATTCGTGTCTCGGACAGTCCTAATACCTAGACCCAGGTGAAGTAGTTTAGGGACTTCACCGACTGACCTACCACACTAACACACCAAACTACCAACACCCGTGTAACTATACCAGGACTGGATGTCGTGGGTGTGTGCATGACCTACCTTACCACCAACACTCTACCCTCTTTCACACACACACACACACTCCACCCTCTCTCACACACACACACCCCACCCTCTCACACACACACTCCACCCTCTCACACATACACCAAGTCTCTAAACACCTCAACTCAGACCATTGTCCTGCAGAGCAATATGTCCAATGGTGTTGTGGGCCGAGTAGTGAGATGGGATGGCGAGCTGTGTTGAAGTAAGATCAGATGGGATGGGTTGAGAAAGAGATATGATGACACAGCGACGATTGACTTGTTTAATTTTATAGTTGCTGGGGTCATTTTCGGTTGTTGCATATTATTACCAACAGATGACACTGATGAGAGCTCTTAAAAGACAGACGTACCAGAATGAACATCCCACCATCAGTAAAGTATAGAAATAATAATTATACACAGGAACGTCTCCTCTCGTCCATCTAAACATTAAATTGTACAGTTGGGAAATCGTACCACAATCCTTACCACCAATATTATCACCCAGAACAACACTATTACCACCACCATCACCACTACCAACAACAACAACAACTACAACAACTTCCTTCGCCCCAGGACAGCCACCGAAACTCCTCCTGCAATTTCCCGGAGTCAAACACCTTCTCGAATTCAACACACACACCGTGCAAATATTCCCAGTCGAAATGTCGCGACATCATTTCGTCAGGGTCCGAATCTCAGGGACGCGACAACCTGTTGTTGACATGTGTGTGTGTGTGTGTGTGTGTGTGTGTGTGTGTGTGTCTGTGTGTGTGTGTGTGTGTGTGTGTGTGTGTGTGTGTGTGTGTGTGTGTGTGTGTGTGTGTGTGTGTGTGTACGGTCAAGTAAGGAAAAAGGTTATCATCATATTGCTGACAGAAGTCCATCCCACAATGCTCTTATACTAAGTGAAATTAAGAATCAGAGCATATGTCAGGATGCCTAGTAAATTTCAACAGTAAAATGTACACTCAATAATATATTCCATTCCTCTACACTTCTGGGATTTATACCATGGAGCAGATGGAATATTCAAACCGCCTGAGTTGTGATGCAAGTTGTCTCACTTGGATTGCCAGTTTTACATGTGCGAGGAAAAATAATAATTGATGAACCGAACTAAATCTTGGTATATATTTTTCTTAATACCTACCCATATATTTGAAAGTGAGAAAGATACACAGATAGATGCATAGAGAGGCAGAAAAGATAGATGTGATAAATAGATATATAAGGATGTACAAAATGATCGATAGATGGTTAAAGAGAGTGATACAGAAGATACAAAAATACACACTACATACTATACACAGATAAGCAGGAAAAAGTTAAGAGGGGAGGAAGGAGGTTGACAGAACTGCCGAACGCAAACAGGGAGAAGGATGATGCTTCGCCAGATTCCACATTTCATCAAGACGGGACAATGAGGCTTCCAGGTACAGACATTAATATTCATCCTTCCTCTACTCACCTCCACCCCCCACCCCCCCACACACACATATACTCCAACACACACACACACACACACACACACTAGCCCATCCACCCACACACACACAAGCACCCCCACCAGCCCCCGTTCCCACACATATACACACGTTACGGGGTGTCCTTCCTTCCTTCATGTTCGTCTCCCTTTCTATACGAACTTTTTTCATTCCTGTCACTCTCCATTTCTCCAGTGACTTTGTTTTCTACCTTCATATCTCCCTCCTCTTCTATATTGGTTTTCCTTTCTTTCTTCTTAACCCTCTCCGATCCCTTCGATGGTTTAATATTTCTTTACATGATTCTCTCCTTTCCTACCCTGGCATCCTTTCTTCTTTCCTTCCTATGTTCCATCAATATCTCGTCGTTCTCTAGCGTCTTCTTCCGTCATGTCCTTCGATTTCCTTTCACTTCTGTCCCTCTATTTCTATTCATATATCCTGAGCCTATCTACCATTTTTACTACCATCTCTCTCTCTCTCTCTCTCTCTCTCTCTCTCTCTCTCTCTCTCTCTCTCTCTCTCTCTCTTCTCTCTCTCTGTCTGATGCCTGTGTGATTTATTCGCTCAGTTGGAAAGTGATATGATTTATGGCTAATAGATGGCAGCACGGGTATTGTTTGGCGATTCCGTCCATGCCTCAGGGTTCAGTCTAAGTCGGTGAATGTGTGCGCTGATTCAATATTCTACAGATTCCATTCCTATTTGCAAAGGTAATCGAAGGTGTGTTAACGTTAGAGTGATGCTATTTACGGCTATAGTGGATGACAGACCCGTTATATATACGGCTGTGTGAACCATCCTGAGGCTTCGTTGTGTTTCAGTGGCTTTCATATGAACGGACGGTAATTTACGACTGAATAATCTCCGGATTAAATTTCTATTACTGTATTCAAATGAAGGCGGATCTCTCGCTGGGTGATGTGATTTATGGCCTACGCATTGAGGATTAAATACTAGATATATATACGCTTTTGTTGTCCCTTTATACATCATCCCTTTAATTCAAGACATTCAGGTGTGACTAAGTACATACATCTTCCCACAAATTTAACTTTTCCATTAATGCAAAGGAGCTGACGTGCCATAAGCGTGAAAAGTTGGTGTGATTTAGTCTTGACTCGACAAATGGCAGCATTAAGAAGGTCGCAACTTTATTTTTCACATCTGACTTGGGTAACTCAGTGAAACGAATCTCCTGAAATATATCAAGTTACGAGTTGCTGTAACGTTTCACTGACCCTCAGCGTCATAATTATGTGTTATCTAAATCTATTATCCTCTCTTATTGATCTAAATTTATTACACTCTCTTTTTTTTTTATCTAAATCTCTCTAAATCTATTACTCTCTCACGTCTTTTGTCAACTCTTTCCCTTTCTTCTTTTCTTAGACAGTATTTCAATTTAATTTCTTTCTCCATTTCCTTGTATCACTGAGTTTTAAAAATCTGGTCAAAAATGACTTTACAATATATATATACCATATAATTCTAAGTCCATCTTTATGAATCATTTTCCTCAAATCTTTCATCCCTCTCTGATTTATTCCCTCCCTCTCTTTCAATCTTTCCATTTCCTTTTCCCATTCATATTTATTATCTCATCTTTCCTCTTCTCTTCCCCTATTCTTTCTTTCGTTCTGCTGCTCCCCCCCAAACGCTTTCCCTCCCTAATAACTCTCTTTCTCTACATTCTCTCTTTATCAGCCTGCTCTTATATCTTCTCTTTCTCTACATTCTCTCTTTATTAGCCTTCTCTTATCTCTTTCCTTGCCATGCACTCTACCACGCCTGAAAAAAAACCCATCACCATACCCTCTGGCGAGCACTGAGAACTGGCCAACCATTGATATTCCTAGCTCACTGTCTTCACCTATAATACCGCCCACTTAGTCTAGATATTCACTTCACTCCATCTATAATATCAGCCACTTGAAGGTCAAATTGCCGTCTAGGTGTCCAGTGGTGGGTAATAATTTCTCCCTTTCCCTTAGATCTGGAGCAGGTATATGAAGATTGGGAATCATTGGGGAGCCCTGCTGTTGTGATCTAATACTGGCCTTCAACCTAACGCAGACTCAATAAACCACTATAAATTCAATGTTGGGTTTGTGATAGCATCGTATTTGGATTTGCAACGAGATTACATACTGGCAGTGAAGAAATTTTACAGATTCAATTTTGACTGACTTGGCATGCCGAGGGTGGAGATTAAGGTTTTATTACAAATTATTAGCACATACATATATTTAAGGATAGTTATCCATGGAGTAAAATGAAACCTGAGACGAGAAGCTAGCAAAGACACACTAATGCATGTGGTAGGAGAGTGATTTGTGAGACAGGAGGTTACAAAGTGTGTGTGTGTGTGTGTGTGTGTGTGTGTGTGTGTGTGTGTGTGTGTGTGTGTGTGTGTGTGTGTGTGTGTGCCAACAAGTAATTTCACCAGTCCATCTCCAAAGCGAGGCCTGAGGTGATGTGGGGGAGTACTTTAAGAGTGTCGATGCCTATTCTGATAAGAGTAAATAAATTCTTTTCAGTTCTTTAAGTGTGCCACCTTTCCTTCTGCTATCTTATTAGTGCTTGGTGTCTCTACTCTTTAGACTCATTTTTTAACGGGTTACAGGGTCTTCCAGGCCTAGTGCGATGTTCTATCTCCTTCTTCAATTTAATTACGCCAGTCACTTTAAAGGACAGGTAGGATACTGGTGCATGGGGACTTTGGACTGAGAGTTGAGTGAAAGAGAACATTTCCTTCTGTCCTTTGGTTGGTTTAAGGTGTTCTGTGTCCTTCATCTCCGTCTTTCATCATGTTTCAAAGAACATAAAAGACGCTTTCTAACTTTAACGAAGCAAATTTGTACAGAGGACGGAGGATGAAGGACGGAGGATGAAGGAAACAGATAGTGTGGTAGACCCGTTAGATGAGGAAGCCTGGGGCGGTAATCACTCAGTCTCTCTCTCTCTCTCTACCTGTGTCAGTCACCCTCGGTAAACATCAAACCTTCCCTCCTCGTACACACACACACACACACATACACACACACACACACACACACCTGGAGGGACTGAGGTTAACTGTGGTTCCCGCGTTGAGTTGTGTTTGGTGATGCATGTGGTGATATTGGTTGGTGTGATAGTGATGATGGTTTATAATAGTGATCTGTGTTTGGTGATGAGTGTGGTGGTGATCTATTTGGTGATGAGTGTGGTGGTAATGGTGCCAGTGGTGGTGATCTGTGTAATAATAATAATAATAATAATAAACGGTTTATTTAGGGGATGGCAGCCCGAAAGCTGAAAATATACATATACATATTTGTGATGGTGGTAGTGGTGATTTGTACGTGGTAGTTATGGGTGAGAAGTGGTGACGTGGTGATGAATGTGTTATGAATGAGTGATGGTTATAGTGGATGCAGTGGTCACAATATTAAAAGTAAAGCTAATGGCAAAGGAGGATTAAAAAGAAGTGAAAATATATAAGATAAACAGGGTCACTGACATTAGCTCTTCCCAAATTTTATACAGAACTGATGTAATGAAACTGGAAATCGTGTGAGTCCTGATGTTTGCCTGTGTTATACCAATCAGGTTTGATATAGTTTCAAAGGAATGGTAATGACTTTTGACCCTGAATGTACACATAGTCCTAATTTCAATGGACCACAGCCCTGTTTAAATGAGCATTCGTGTCATAGCCACTAGCGCTATTTGTACTAAAACCCACAAACGTTAATGCTGCTTTTCTGAAAAACCGGAGGAATAACAAAAGTGTTTCTATTTTAAAAAAACACTTCTTATATGTCTGAGTTGCATATTGTATCTAGTGAGTATGTCAAAGTTTATACTATTTATCAGAGTTTGCAAAAAATAAAGAAAAACGTTTGTCTTAATGGTGTTTTGAAGGTATTGTACGAATACAGTCCAAAGCTTACCTTATGATCACTAATAGATTCAGAGGTATCAGTGGCAAACACACACACACACAGACACACACACACACACACACACACACACACACACACACACACACACACACACAAACACACACACACACACACACACACACACACACACACACACACACACAGACAGACAAGAGAGAGAGAGAGAGAGAGAGAGAGAGAGAGAGAGAGAGAGAGAGAGAGAGAAGGGGGGGAAGATCGATGCCACCGTCCCACTATCTCGTTACACACCGCCAATTACTGGATTTCAGGGTTAGGATAGGGGAGGGTAGGGGAGGGGATGGTGATGAGGGAAGAGGGGAAGGGAAGAGATGGGGTAGGAGGAGTAGAGGGCAGTGGAATGTGTATGGAATTGGAGCATCGGTTAAGGGTAATGAGTGTGCTGTAGGGAAAAGGGGAAAAAAATGAGGGGAAGGACTAATGAGAAGGGGTTGTGATTAAGTTCAAAATCCCCTACATTTCACATTCAGTTTTCGTGGTAAAAATCTTTGCACAAGAAAATGCCACAATACAGAATTTTAACTCTTCAACATTTTCAGATTTTTTATACACAACTCATGACACAGCATGACATGGAAAATTTGAACTTATTAGGGTAATAAGTGGCCATGGTCTATTTTCCATTACCTCATCATCATTACAAACTTGAATTGGCTTCTCTCTCAAAAAAAAAAAAAAAAAAATGACATGTAATCGTGTATATTATCATAATAGGTTTAGGCTAAATCAATATATATATAAATGCGAATGTGTGTTTGCGTGTTTGAAAAAAAAAAAAGAAGGTATACGAGTTACGAGTTGAGGACCTGTTTTGCAGCATCATTTTGGAGGGTTATGTCGATTCCAGTTCGTGGAAACCAGATGACCCGCTAAAAATGTACACAGAGTTATAAAATGAATGAAGAATGGTGTAGGAAGAAAGTTTAGAAGGTTGGAATAACACGAGGAGTCCAAGATGGGAGAGAGGGTGGACGGACGCCTGTAGTTCTGAGCTACGAGTAATTATTTTAAGGCATATTAAGTTCTGATTGCGTCATTTCTGTTCCTGAATTTACAAAACCAAAATAATCCATCAAGGAGAGAGGGAAAGAGGAAGGAGAGTGTCTATGTAGGAGAAAACGGAGGTGAATAGTAAGGATGAGATATGGAGAGTCATATAAAGGACAAAAAGGAAGGAGACAGGAGATGAAAAGAGTCGTATATATGCTTGAGGAAAAGGAGCATTGAGAGGGCGAGAGAGGGTCGTAAGAAGGACAAAGCAAATATTAACGAGTAGGGAGGGGACTGTGTATGAAGGACAAAAGGAATGAACAAACGGAGGAAGTAAAAGGTTGACGAGGGTTGAGGTCCTGGAGAAAGCTACGGGGTCAAAGAAAATGGTAGAGAAAAAAAAATAAACATCAATCAATCCTCATGGTCGTTAGTAACATCAACCACATTGCCATCAACGTCAGTCAGGGACAGATCATCATGTCTCTTCACTTTCTCCAAGAACATCATTCACTACCAACGTCAATCCAACGGTCATTTCACTTCATCAATTTTCTCCAGGGACATCAATCATCCTCAACGTCACCATCAACGTCTTACACGACATTAATAACGTATTCAGCAGTGTGGGAAGGTTGATGTCTGCCTGTCTGTCTATCCTCCTATTCCTCTTCAACCTCCTCATTCATGAAACTTTAATTGGTGTCCAGGACTTGAGGATAAGGTGAGATGAAGTGAGTTGAGACGAGTGGTGGGCTGAGATCTTGTTCTGAGATGAGACGAAATGATGCTGGGGTAAGCTGCGATTATGTGTCTAAGGGGAGGGGGTTGGCTGAAATCAGAGTCCCAATTGAGATGAATTCGATAACTAACAAAACTAAATTTGGATAAACTAAAATATTTAGTGTTCCGAGCCAAATGTGACATGAGATGGATATGAGTTAAGGAATGAACACACCACCTGAGAGAGATAGATAGATAAATAGATGTTGAGTGAGAAGAAAAGAAAGGAAAAGAAAAATTCCTTGGTTTCTTCCTTCAGTGAGGCATGCACGTACGTAAATTCCGAGCTGGTGCTTAAAGAAAATTTGCTACAATGTCTATAATCATATTTTCTCACTGATAAATAAGAAAATTGTATATGTAGTTAAGCATATCCAACTACCGTACTCGAAGATCAGTATAAATAATCAACACCCAAACGGGAACAAAATATTATGTTATCCTTAACCAATATCAATCCCATAATATTATATGAGATGAGTTACAAATATTTCCTTATAAACATTAAACTATATAGGTGTGCCATCATGGTGAAACTTCTCTATAACATTCACGACCAAGGTAGCCAAGAATCCGAGGTCTGAGTAAGCCAGGTACAGTACATCAGGTAAGAAGCCAAGTGTGAGGGAGATGAGAGACAGCCAGGTGGGACAGGTGAATGGGACCCTCGTGTCAAGTGAGAGTTGACTATGTGAGATCAAAGTGTAAGGTGAGGGTCAGCCAGATGAGGAGGGAAGCAAGTCATGTGGTGCAAGTGCAGTGATTATGAGGTGTGATATATATACTGGGTAATTCTGAGTCAGGTGGGTGAGGGTGAGGTGAGTGTGTTGTGTAAGTTAGGTCAAATATGAGTAAGGTATTAGGCAGGGTAGAGGCAGGAGTGTCAGGTGTGAGCCAGGTAATAAGTGGGAGGCGGAGGTAGGCGAAGGTGAAGTGGAAGGAATAATTCAAGTGCGACTGAGGTGAAACTGGTGAGAATGAGATACATGAGACAATTGTAAATCAAATTACAGAGATGTTTGAGATAGAGGCGTTATAAATAGAGAAAGGTGTGTAAGATATAGAGACGGTATAGAGTGAGGTGAGACAAGAGGTGAGAGTGAGGCGTGAGTGAGGTGTGTGGGCTCACCTGGCGTAGTATGGAGCAGCCTGTCAGCCGGGCCGCCTCACCTCTGATTAACGAGCTGGGTTAAGCCGCTCTCGTGCCGCCCCAGTCTGGTTGATGGATGGCTCAGCCGGCGGGTGAAGGGCTGAGTGATGGTCTATGGTGGTGGGTAACGGGCAAGATGATGGCGTGGGTGAAGGTGTGGATGATTGGGAATGGCGGTGAGACTATGTGGTGAAAGGGTGCTTGTTGAAACACATGAATGACTGTGTAATGTGTGGGTAGGCCTACAGGAAGAACAGTGTCAAGTGTATGGGTGGAGGTGTGGATGATGGGGAATGGCAGTGCGAGACGGTGTGTGAGAGTGTGTATGAGAAAGCGTGGGAAAAAGAGTTAATGGACAATAGCGGTGTGTGAATATGTGTGTGAATGAAGGAGTGGGGTGACGAACTATTGTGGCATGAACAAATGTGGACAGCAAAGGAAAATAAGTAAACAATAATTGAAAAAAAAAAGCTGAAAAGGGCGACCCGGGTGTGTGTTGAATAAATGAGTGGGACGATAAAAGATAAATGGACAGCATGAACGACAGACAAATGGGTTGGAGCTGGAAAGTGGGTCAGAATATTATATACACAGCTGTGCAGGGGAAGATAAATCAGTGGGAAGGGAACAAATAGATTATTGAATGAGGGAGCAGATACCTGGGATTAAGAAGCCAACAAACACAAATAAATGAGTGGGATAAAAAGACATGCCGTAAATAATTTGCCACCGATGAATAAACATATTAAGAAGCGAGAGGAAAGGAAAATATATGACCGTGAAGACCAGACTTTATTTATGTATCCCCGGTGTTCTACTTTGTGTCATGTGGGCGTTTTCTTTCAAGAGAAATTAATAGGTGTGACAAGAAGACGAAAATTTATGGGTGAGAGGAGAGGCAACAAATCTATAGGTGTGAAGAGGAGATTGATGAATAGGCATGAAGAGTACGAAGGGAAAGGAAAACAAATATATATCTGGGAAAAGGGGCAGGAGAAAAAACAAAACAGAGTTGAGGGTGGGACTGACGAATAAGGATGAGGAGCAGACACAAATACATGGGTGGAGAGAGTGGGTAGATAAATGGGTCAAGTAATGAGCTATCCGGAGGTGCGAGATGGAGTGGATAAGTGGACCATAGACAGGCAAGGTAATGGGTAGGTGGATGATGGAGTGACTGGAAGGAAGGGTGGAGGGTCAAGAGGTACCTTAAGTGAGTGGAAGAAGTAGAGTGGATGGAGGAGGAGGCAAGGGTGTGGTGGCAGAGTGGATAGAGGAGGATGTAGGGATGTGGTGGCAGAGTGGGTGGAAGAGGATGTAGGGATGTGGTGGCAGAGTGGGTGGTGGAGTAGAAAGGAGTGTGGTGCCAGTATGGGTGGAGAAGGTAGTGAAGGTGTATTGACGTCAGAGTAATTGGAAAGATAAAAGTGGGTGTCAAAATGATTGAACAATGTGTATGAGGTGTTTATGTGGGTGGTCGATTTCAGCTTAAGCGATTGGCATTTTGTAAAACAGTTTTTTCTGGAATTTATAACACTGAATCTTGATAATTAGTGAGCAGGAACGTGTAATGGAAGGTGAAGATGGAAAGTAAATAGTGAGGGAAGGGAAGGAAGTGGAAGAAAAGAAAGAGGATTGTTTGTTACCGTAACGGAATGGGGACGGCTGACAATTTATGAAAGTGGCTAAATGATGATGATAATGACTACTGATGTACAGTTTATAATGTTGATAATGAAACAAACGGAGAGAGAGAGAGAGAGAGAGAGAGAGAGAGAGAGAGAGAGAGAGAGAGGTGTGTGAAGGACCATCAGAAATACATGGACGAAAATCTTATCAGGCGGAATGATGGTGTCCCTCCCCTCCCCCTCCCCCTCACCCTCCTCCTCCCCTCCCTCCTTCTCCTCCCCCTCCTTTCTCCCTCATTTCCCTCTTCCTTCCTACTACCTTTATCTCCTTCCTGTCACCTTATCTCCCTCCTCCAATCTTCCCTTCAATTCCCTTCCTCTCTCCCTACACTTTCCTTCTCTCTTTCCCTCCATCTCTTCCTTGTCATTACCTCTCTCATTCACCCTTTAATTTTCCTATCCTCTCTCATTATTTTCTCTCTATGTTTTCTCCATTCTTTTGCCCCTCCTCACATTTTTACTCATTGTCTCTCACCTGTTCCTCTTCTTCCCATCTTTATCCCATCTTCTCTTCTACTTCATCTCTTTCTTATCTCATCTTTCCCTCCGTTTCCAATCCTTCCCTCCCCTCTCTCTCCACTTCCTATCATTCTCTCTACCTTATCTCCACTATCGTTCTCTCTCTCACTTTCTCATGCCATTCAGACAAATTTCATCGATTCCCCATCTACTGTAATCTCCTCCTCTGTCTATTTCTCTCTCCCTCTCTTCTTCCGCCTCTTTTTATTCACTTCAATACCTTCCTCCCTCTCTTTTCACTATTATTACTTTTATTTCCATGCTAGTGAAGCGTATTAATTAAGTAATCGTTATAAAAAAGGAAGCCATTATCATCATAATCATAATTCATTTCTACTTCTATAACACAACAAAGCCATCATTCATTATCTTCATCGGACATCATCTTTACAACGACAATAAATCTCCATCATCATCATATTTTTCATCACCGTCTCCACCATTATCACAACCATCTCAAATCAAAACCACCTAAGTTTTCATAAGGACCATCATCATCAGGAGCAGCAGACGTCTCCATCTTCAACACGTTCTCATCCATTGCATCGCCATCATCAACAACAACTATTTCTACACTTGACCCACACGAATCAATAACAACATCATCATCATCTTAGCCTCCACCATCATTATCTTAGCCTCCACCATCATCATCTTAGCCTCCACCATCATCATCATCATAGTCTCCACCATCATCATCTTAGCCTCCACCATCATTATCTTAGCCTCCACCATCATCATCTTAATCATCAAATCCTGGCTGGCTTTGTTTTGGAAGAGTGAGTGAAGTTACTATAGTTCTCAAATTCGCACAGGACCTTTGACTTGAACAGAGAGATTCATCAGATTGTGAAGAAAGAGTTGTAAAAAAATCAGGGTACCGAAATACAGAACAGTTAGAAAACAACACATACATGTATCGAACAGAGAGGGGAGGACAAGGTTAAAAAGAAAAAGAAAAAAGTATTAACTAAAACAAATGCAAAGGACAAAAGGGGAATTGAAGAGACGAGGGACAGAATAAAGACGGAGGGAGGATGACGGAAGAGACAAAGAGAAGAGGGGAACACGTGTGATGGAGACAGACGAGGGAAGATAAAGATAATGGGAGGAAAAGAGGCGAAGAGGGGAGGAGAACGGAAGAGCAACCAAAAATAGAAGGAAGATGTACAATAACGAGAGAGAGAGAGAGAGAGAGAGAGAGAGAGAGAGAGAGAGAGAGAGAGAGAGAGAGAGAGAGAGAGAGAGAGACAGGTATATATCTTAGTAGGTAAGATATAGAGGGAAGCGTGGTGGTGTTCCCCTTGCCATACCCTCGTTCCCAAGGTAACACCAGCCAGGCGGAGAAGAGAGGCAGGTGGAGGTGGAGGAAGAGGAAGGAGGATAGAAGAGACGACTGTAATGATGGAGCAGGACAGGAAGGAGGGTGTGGGTGGAGGTGGAGGTGGAGGTGGATGTGGAGGGGATGGTGATAAGTTGTATATAATTAGGGAAAGAAGGATACTTAGTGTAAGGATGTGGATGGAAGGAAGAAGAGGGAGGAGATGATAATAAAGGTTTGGGAGAAGGGAAAATACGCATGGAGAGAAAGTGGATGCATGAAAGATAAATGAAAAAAACAAACAAAATAAACTGAAGGAATGAACATTGTAAAAGAAAGAATGTGGAATAAGGGAAATGGGATAAAAATGGACAGTGAAAGTAGTTGTAAGAGCAAGAAGGTGGATAGAAAGGAGAGGCGAATAGACAATATCTTTAGAGGAAAAAATAGCAAGGAGGGAAGGAAAGGAAAACAGGAATGGTTGTGGAGGAAGAAAAATTTAATCAAGGCATAAGAAAATGGACTGGCATAGAAGTACTGTCGGTGAGGAGGTCCATGGAGCGAGGAAGTACTGGGTAGGAAAGTGAGAGGGAGGATAGGAGAGAACACAGAAAGATAAAGGAAAGAAGAAAGTACTGACTGGTGGGTGGGAGGAAAGCATTAAGTTTAACGAGGGATATCTATTGTCGTCAAATTGGAGAACTATCAACTCCTCCAAGTAATATATATGATACAAACAGATTATTTTCTCGTGTACAGCAGCATCGCGTTATCTGGTACAGTTAGAAGGGAATCACATGCAGCTCTTCAAATCGCCCACAACAGGTAATCCCATTAAGGAGTAGGTACTGTATGTATGGTGAATGGAAGGGGAGTGAAAAGGAAGACTTGAATGGAGGATTATGGGAAGATAAGAGTGGAGAGTAGTAGGGGCATTGTAAGTAGAGAAGGGATGGGTGGGTGGCAGGATACAGATGGGGGTGAGGGGGGGATGGTAAGGGGGGAAGGAGGGAATTGGTAAGTAGGGAGAGGGTGTGGGTAAGGAAAGTGGAAGGGAGGGTGGGTAAGGAAAGTGGAAGGGAGGGTGGATAGGGAAAGTGGAAGGGAGGGTGTGTATGGTTATGTGAAAGGAAGGCCATTATGGATGCAGGAAGTAGGGAGGGAGGGAGGGTAAATAAGGAGGAATATGGTTAGTAGGAAATGGAGGAAAATAGAATAGAAAAGATAATGTGAAGAAAATGATGAGGTACACGGTGCAAAAGAAGAAACTGAGAAAAAACTGGACGACAAAATGCTTCATACACTCAACAATATTTTTCTCTACCTTCTCTCTCTCTTTCTCTCTCTCTCCCTCTCTCTCTACTGACTTCTTTTCATACATTATTTGAAAGCCAGTATCCTCTTATTTTTTTCTTTCTCTCCTCTCTCTACCTCGCTCTACTAAATTCTTTTCATAAATTATTTGAAAGCCGTCATCCTCTTACTCCTTCTTTCCACTCTCTACTACTTACACTTCCCTTCTACTCACTTCTTTTCCTTTCCTTCTTGCCGTCTTTCTTATTAATAAGTCATGTTTGGGAAGAATATATCAAACAGGGAAACACGAATTGATGTTCAGATAAATATGAAGAATAAAGGGACATATTAGTGAATTATGTGTTGTCCATGGCTGCCAACCAAGCAGTTAATGATACATGTGTTCTTTAGCTTCTCAAAAGTCATAACACTTCCTTCTATATATCACAGTAAATCACACTAATTCATGATAAAATATTATTGCAGAAAACCGCAATATATCACTCGATGGACAACTGAAAATGGAAGTGAACGCACCAAAACAACATCACAACGCAATGGATATCTAATTAAACACGAATTTCATAAGTGCGATGATTTATAAGGTCATAAATTGGGGGGACGGTCTGAACACAGCGTCACTGCCCGGCTAAATGGACACAAGTCTCGTCTCCCCCTCGTGTCCCTCAAATGCTCCAAACTAATTAGAATATTCTTGTATTTATAAAGGAATATCAGCTTAAGGTACTCTAGTGTTTATATATACCGAGTCAGTATCTTTGTATCGTTTCACCTTTGTCAGTGACTGTTAAAAAAACCCCATTAAATGTACTCAGAATATTTCAGTATTGGATGCCAATGATTAATTATTCCATACAATGGTATAAAACAAATTAAAAAGAAAACAAAAGTAACATGTTCTTTGGCAACATTATATAAATCCATATCTTTCAAATTGCACACTACACATTTATAGCTTGAGTCGGGGACACTTTCCTTTGTCCAGCGGGGATTGATCTGATCTTGGACGTGAAAGTCGATGTAAGGTGAAGTGTTATAAATCTAACATGCATTACTTTATAACTCTATAACTTTCGTTGGCGCACTTGTGGAGTCAATAATACTTTATTTTACATATTCCGTGTTGTACTCAATGTTGTACTCATGATGTACTCAATGTTGTACTCAATGTTGTACTCAAAATGCACCGGTATATGCTTGGTCGCCTCGCTCCATCCCATACAACCAGTCATATGTCCGAATTTCGTGTGAGTTGGTCCCTGTTGTGTACAGTATACTGCTACGTCTTTCCTTCATTAGGGTGTTGAAGCTCACTTGACTCGAAACATGATAATATTACCTCTTCCTTCCTAACAGTACTATCTCTAACTTACACAGGTTCCGAAACTAAAGTTAAAGTTTATGGCTTAATAATTAACGCTACTCTTAAGGAATACCCGGATGAATAAAGAATAACACACACACACACACACACACACACACACACACACACACACACACACACACACACACATAGGCTTGTCTCTCTGGATCGAACGTTTAAAGGATTCTTATGACAAACTCGATTTAACACTTCATAAGTATCATAATAATATACAGTACAATAAATGTAAATCTGGAGTTCCAGGGGCTGAATCACCGAATCACATAATAATATAGACGTCACGTGGTATTCATAATCCTTGCTACAATAACACTACATCACATTAAATCACACTTTATCACAATTATCCGCAGCCTGTAAAACATCATTCCTATAAGCCGCAATAAATCTCAACAACAGCTAAATTTACTTCCCATTCCCTCAGCATTAGTCTCTGAAGATAACTTGGTAGTAGGAGACAGTTCAGAGCACCGAGAGACTCTTCAAAACAGACTCAAAGTGTACAAGTATATTCACCAATTAGACAATATTCCAGCCCATTGTTTATAAGTCTACTTACCGCGTCAAGCATCACCGAAGTTCGTCTAGACGTATCAACACTTACCTGTGAAGGGAAAAGAAAATAATGTATAAGTATCAAATGCATCAAATTCAATGTTTATATTTGTTTCATTACAAACATCAAGTATTGTACATCTGTAATAAAATTTTATATTTAAGAAAACATAAGAGTTCGTACCATCACAACACCGAAAACTAGTTCATAATATGTTGAGATACAGTATTGTAATATGATTTGGGATGTGTGTGTGTGTGTGTGTGTGTGTGTGTGTGTGTGTGTGTGTGTGTGTGTGTGTGTGTGTGTGTGTGTGTGTGTGTGTGTGTGTGTGTGTGTGTGTGTGTGTGTGTGTGTGTGTTCGTTCGTTCAAGACAGTGGGACCGAACCATAAGGTGCCACCAACATCTGTCACCACAACTCAGGCTCCCACCACCTTGACATAAATGGCTTCATGAATTAGCTCTGGTGGTATTAGTGTCGCTTTACAAGGACAAATAGATGTCTTGACGCACATGCACATACAAACACAACTCTCTCTTGCGTGACACATATAAACGGGTACAGGACCATCTTGAAAACTGTATATCACACACACACACACACACACACACACACACACACACAGAGCTTCATGACTTACCTAAATAAAGTTACGACCTACGTTCCATAGAAAGGTCTACGGAAAATTTACTCCTACATTCATATTATGTTTACTGTGTGTTTGACAAAGATTCTCCTTTCGTGTAGTTTCCTATTGTTTATGTTATCAGATCTTCCTTCTTAGTATTTCTCTTCTATATCACCTCATGCACATTGCTACTAAACCACTCTAACTTTTTCCATCCCTCTTTTACCCCACTTCATTATACTTCATCTTCCTTCTTTCACAACTTAGTCAGTCTCCTGTTTTAATTGTCCAATTCTTTTGCCCTCTCTCTTATCTTTCCTCGCTCCTCCTATCTTCTCTATCCTTCCTTCCTCTTCTCCCCTTACTATCACTCCACTTCTCTAACCATCCTTCTCCTGACTCATCCCTTTCAGTAATCCCGCTCACCCTATTATACCTCCCCTTTGCACTACTCTCCCTTTCCACTACCCCTCCGTCTTCTCCAACCAACTATCCCCGCTTCATCTAGGAGGGAAGGAGGGAAGAGGGTTTAGAGAGGGGGATGGGGTTGAGATAGAAGGAATAGGGGCAGAGGTTGAGAAAGGGGGAGTCGGGGGTTGAGAATGGGAGCTAGCGAGGAGGGATGGGGCAGGGTTTGTAAAAGGGGGAAACAGGGAGAGGAGAGGAAAGGGCAGGGGTTGAGTAGGTATATAGAGAAAAGGAGGGCAGGGGTTGAGAGGGGGATGGATGGATGGATGGGGGATGGATTGGTAGAGGGAGGGAAGGGAGAGGGGCAGCAGTTGTGGTTGGACCATAACCACAATAGGGGAAGGATGCGCCATTACACAGAGATGAAGGGCTCTGGGTTGATGGACGGAGGGAGGGAGGGAGGGGGATGAGAGAGGAGGGAGTGGGGGAAAAGGAACAGAGGGATGTGGAAAGTGGCGGAAGGAAGAGGGAGTGATGGATGTGTGGAGAGAAGGAGAGAGAGAATGATGGATGTGTATGAAACGTAAGAGTGGGACAAGTGGAATGGGGGCGAAATATACTGGCACGGAGGAATAGATGGAAAGAGGGAATGATGGATGTGTGGATTGGAAGGGGAGAAAAAAAAATACACTGCACGATGAGGAAGGGAGGGAGGGATGGCTGGGCTGGAGGGGAAGTGGGCAGAGTGAGTGTGTCTACTTGATGGACGGAAGATATGGAGGCTGAGTGAAGAGAAGGCAACAAAAAAGGAGTGTGGTGTGGGTAAGTGAGGGGGAAGGGGATGAATGAGGGGGGGGGGGAGTATACAGGGAAAAAGATAAAGTGAAGACATGAGAAGAATAAGAAGTGGGGGACTGGTGTGAGAAAAAAAATGAAATCTCTAGACCTGCTGATAGAATGATGCTGTGAATGTATATATGAAAAATGATGGGAAATTAACCTGAGGAAATGACTGCCGAGAAAGATATATAGAATTCAGTACACACACACACACACACTCACACACACACACACACACACACACAAACACACCAAAGGACCAGCGATAAGGAAGGACTCCGAATCCACTTGAGCAAAGAACCGTAGTCTGGTGGATCAACCTCATGAAATATTAAGTCCATAAACCACCAACCACTCCAGAGTCCACGGGAAGGAAAGTCCAATAATTCAACTTTTTCACAGCCTCGGGTCCATGATATTTTCACGTACCTAAAATTCACCCACCTATGCATACGTCCCTCAGATTTCAAAACCAATCTCCCACCTATACCAACACACCCACCTACTGTGCAGTTGGACACATGAATAGGTGGTACAGCCCAAATAAAAGATGGTCAATTTCTCCCAATATCAAGTTCCTTAGAGCCAAATAGGAGACATCAGGGGCAGAAGTCATTATTGAGGATGGTAATAAAAAGCAAGTACCTGATAATAGACACTGTTTACTTAAATAGGATGAGTATCTTTCACCTGGGCTGTACCATCCATTCATGTGTCCAACTGTACATGTCCCCCCAAACAAATGACGAATGCTTCCTTAATCCCTTCAGTGTAATGGGGCCACTTAAGTTATATTATGCATTTTATACGACCCTACCGTCAGACTATTTATTCTTTTAGCAACAGTGGGGTCTTCTTTCCACAGGGGTAATGATAGTTGAATGAGTAGAAATATTCACTCAGTAAAAAAAAAAAAAAAAAAAAAAAAAAAAAAGTTTCTTTCCACAATACCCCAGTTACCCATTTAATCATCGTTTCTCTATCCATCCATCCATCCATCCTCAAACATATTAAAAATCCATCCATCTATCAATTACATTTTCTTACCCCTGCCGTTGTCCAATCAATCCAGTTATCAATTCATTAGTTCATCCATCCATTTCTATTTCTCTAACTGGTAACCTCTTCCCCATTTATTCACTTACCATTTAATTTATACATCCATCTATCTCTTCATTCATTCACTTACCATTTAATTTATACATCCATCTATCTCTTCATTCATTCACTTACCATTTAATTTATACATCCATCTATCTCTTCATTCATTCACTTACCATTTAATTTATACATCCATCTATCTCTTCATTCATTCACTTACCATTTAATTTATACATCCATCTATCTCTTCATTCATTCACTCAATATTTAATTTATACATCCATCTATCTCTTCATTCATCCTTTCTAACTCTCCCTCCTTCCCTTCATCCACCCCAGACTGTGTTGTTTGTGTAATGGTGGTCGTTAAGGAGTACAACATTTCCTAATTAAGCCCGCTAAGAGACGCTCGAGCTGGGTAATCAAGGAGGGAGGAAAGGAGAGAAAAGTGAAGAGGGGAGGGAAAGGATAGGAGGGAAGGGGAGAGAGGGGAGGGAAAGGATATATAGGAGGGATGAGGAGAGAGGGAAGAGAAGGGATATATAGGAGGGAAGGAGAGAGATTAGGGAAAGGATACATAGGAGGGATGAGGAGAGAGGAGAGGGAAAGGATATAGGAGGGATGTAAGGGAGCGAAAGGAGAGTAGGAATAGGAGTTATGGGATTGGAAGGGATCTGAATGAGTAAAGGGAGGGAGGGGGATTTGTGTGAGGGATGAGGTGGTGGGTGAGGAAGAGGGGAAAAATTATGAGGGAAGTAGGGGGGAAAGTGGGATATGTATGAAGGGAGGGAGAGTGTAGTTTTTTTTATGAGGGAGTTAGGGGAGGGGATTTAGAGAAAGGAGAGAATGGGAAGGGATAGAGAGTGAGAGTTTCAAGAAAGGAGGGAAAATAAGAAAGGGGGGAAGAGAAACAGGGAGGAGAGGAAGTTTATAAAAGAAGGATACAGTGCTCGTAGAAAAAGAGGGAAATAAAAACGAAGTGAGGGAGGGATTTTGGGAGTAAGGGAGGAGGGGGAGGAAAGTAGGAAAGGAGAGTGAGGGACGTGGATCAAAAGAGGCAAGACAACGAGGATAGAGATGGAAAAGGAGAGTTCTTGGAGAAGGGAAATTGGGGAGGGGAATTGGATGAGGGGAAATACACAATGCAAGGATTCTGAGAGGAAAATAAGGGAGAGGAAATGGAAGTAGGGTGTTGGAAGATAACAGAGGGAGATGTGTGTGTGTGGAGGAGGAACAGGGAGCAGTGTGGGAATTAGATAAGGAGAAATGAGTATATGAATAAGGCATAAAGGTAAGTGAAAGACGGAGCGAAACAGAATAAAGAAGACAAAAAGACATAGAGTGAAAAATAGTGATGCACAAAATAGACGGATATTGATAGATTGATATTGATACACAAAGAAAAAGACGATAGTTAGTTGCCTCACTATTTCATTTAGCTCTAATATTGGACATTGGTTTTCTGAACTCTCATTGTATCTAACCCTTTTCTGTTAAATTTTCTAAGGCAAGAGTTAAACACTTCTGGTCAACTCTGAAACACTTACTTCCACCCATCATTTTCCCCTTACTAGGAATCTGGAACGATATTTGACATATTTTTAGATCTCTCACCTTGTATTCATTCATTGCACAGGTGAGGCGGCTTTTTACTTTTATTTCTTACCTTTCTCAATATATGAAATTAAGATAGATAGATAAATAAAGTTCGACAGGTACCGGTAAATAAACATAATATAGAGGGACATATAAACAGAAAGAAGAAGAGCGAAAGAGAGGGAAGGGAAGGGAAGGGAAGGGAAATAATCAATGTTAGGAACTCCCCTCTCTCCCCTCAGTCCATCATCCTCTCCTCTTCCCTTCACTTCCTATCCACCCAACTCTCTCTCTCTCTCTCTCTCTCTCTCTCTCTCTCTCTCTCTCAACCATAGGAGGAGTTATATCCTTATTTAAGGGGGTAATCTGTTGTTGGAGGATAAAGAGCCTACTGAATTCTCCTAACTAAACTACAAGGCTGATCCCCTATTTTATTAAGGTAGTCTGTTTTCAGGCATAGTTTGGAATAATCAGTAAACCCTCCCTCTCATTCGACCACAACAGACGAGTTCCATAAGAGATGCAATTCCACTTAATCTGTATAGCCTGTATACGCCATGAACAGCCATGCATGAGTATTAAGGATCCTACCTTATATTTCATCTCTTCAGTTACCCATTCACCTAAACTATTCCAACCATGTCTTTTAACTTTTCCTTGTTTACCCATGTATGTACAGTCAGGAGCACAAACAAGTATTTAGATGTGCTTCCAATACCTAGAGACAGAAAATAAAGGCACAATAAAATCTACATTGAAATTGGATCATTAGTGAATTAGACTGTTTGAAACTTCAACCAAAGCTCTATATTATTAGTGTTTATTATGACTGTACTTGTATATTCACCCAGCCTCCCTCAATCCAACCATATCCACATTACTCACACCAATGTGTTCATATATGAATATAGGTTTTTCTTTATCTTTCCTTCCTTCCCTCATCCCACCCATCCATCTCTCCCTGTAGTTACCATCCAGTTAGCTATAATTCTGTTTAGGCTCGTGTTGATTAATGATCTCGTTAATTATAATATTCGCATACCATTAAGCTTTAAATATACAGATAACAATGATGTATATTTCAGTGTAGCATACTATCTATTGTATTCATTGTATTCTCTACAGTTTTCTCCATCATATTCGCAGTTGCATTCTTAAATGTATTTTTCATGGAATTTTGTATTATTTATTGTCTTTCTACTGTAGTCTACTATATTATTTCCATTGTTATCATTCGTTATATTCTTGCGTCCTCGTCATAAGACAATAAATGATACCCTCTGTTTTCATCTTGCTATACTGATAAAAATGTCCGCTTCCCGCACCCCCCAACCCACCCAACCATCCAGCCGGAATCACGTAATTAAATCAGCCCAATTGATGGACTTTTACGGTGTCGCTTAATTGAGCTCGGCCACCAATTTCCCTGGGCATACAAATACAAATAAACAAAAGAAAAAAGGAAGGGGAGTAAGAGGGAATGTGGCTCTGGTTGGTTTAGTGCCATCTCTTTAATGTAATGATCAACATGAGTGGTGGTATTTATGTGTTTATGTGTGTGTGTGTGTGTGTACATTGCCGACACCTCCACCTTCAGCTCCCACCATACCTCCACCACCACCACTATAACTACAACAACCTCACCACCACCACTACAACAACCCCACCAACCCCACCACCACCACAACAACCACAACTACAACAACCTCACCACCACCACTACAACAACCCCACCACCACCACAACAACAACCACAACTACAACAACCCCACCACCACCACAACTACAACAACCTCACCACCACCACAACAACAACCTCACCACCACCACCACCACCATCACCAACACGACAACAAACACCACCATCATCCTTCCTGAAATACCCACTAATGAACCTATAGAGAACCTTGAACGAAAATCACCGGACCGTCTCATCCAATATATGTAAACAAATGCATCCCTCCTGCCTTCCCCTGGGCGATCCATTCCATTCCACCGGTCACGCAAGAGAGAGAGAGAGAGAGAGAGAGAGAGAGAGAGAGAGAGAGAGAGAGAGAGAGGTTTGGTTCCTGATGGTCGTGTTGTGTGTGTTCGGTTGGAGGGATTGTACAGATTCCTCCACATTTTCCCAGGTAACAGATTAGGTCCTCAGTAAGCTAGTAGGGGATCTGTTTCGTGGCTTAGTCAGAAGGAATGAGTAGTCTTCTAATTGCCAGACAAAATGATTACTCCCACTTACCTTCTGGCGAGCGGATAATTGGTATAGTTACTTTGGATTCAAGCTTCTGTCTTACTCCCACTGACTATGAATTGTGTTTATTGTCAATCGAGCCGAGTATTTAAACACCAATAACACTACCATCAAACTGAGTAATTGGGATGGATTTATGGTATTCATAGTAATTTTCAAATCCTATCATCAAGTCCAAAAGAAAGAGTTTATACTAGTCTTATTGTCGTGCGTAAGTCATTCCTGTTTCACTAGGCTAAGGCTGAGCACTTAACCCTTTGGTCCTTGGCAGAAGTAGAAATCAGTTTATGTTCCGTCATCCGTGAGGTCAAGGATGTTAACATTTAGGCTACCGTAGTTATCTTAACTTTTTTTATGTTTTCCTACTGAAGCAGCTTGAGTATATGACACCTTGACAGACTAAACTGGAAGAGATACCACCTAAACGGCAGCTGTTGTGTCGAATGGTTCAACTTTTACAAATTCTTCTCTACGCACCACCTTCTTCTACTGTACACTACATTTACAATATAATCACCCATCTATTTTCCTCCCTACTCCTCTTCCACTATTATTATTTGTCTTCACTTGGTACAATTTCCATTATTATTTTCCTCTGAATCTTCACCCATTCCTCTCCAACATTCCTTTATCTTTTCCATATTCCTCCCCATTTTAAATTTACTGTCCCCTATACCATTTTTTTCTCTACTTCTTCTCTCCTACCTTAATTCTCTTCATTTCTCTATCTCACTCCTATCATAATTCTCTTCATTTCTCTATCTCACTCCTATCATAATTCTCTTCATTTCTCTATCTCACTCCTCTCTTAATTCTCTACCTCTCCATGCCCTCCTCACCCCTATTCGTTCTTCCTCCCTTCACACTCCCCTCCACAACTACCCTTCCTCCCGCATTGCACCAAACAACAACAACTCCCTCATTCCCTCTCCCTATTTTCCTCACTCCCCCCTTCCCTCTTTAATCTACTCCCTCTCTCTTTCTTCCCTTTACTCTACTTTCATTACCCTCTCTGCTTAATTTCCTCTTTACTTCCCTTCTTCTTTTATTCTTACTTTCCTCCTTCAATATCATACTTCTCCATTATCTCCCTCCCTCCATCTTGATTTTTCTCACTCTACTCTCATACTTACTTTACTTTTTCCTCCCCTGTCTTTACTTTCCTTACTCCCTATTTACTTTCCTTCCCCCATCATTAGCTTCTTCCTTCCCTTTTTATTTTCTCCGAACCCTCTTTCCTTTCCTCACCAACAACTTCTCAGGGAAAGAGTGCAGTATTCTCCTTCTGAAATACTCGTTTCTATGCCAGGCAGACAGCAGCGAACGTGTACTGTACATGTCAGAGGCCCCTACATGAGAGAGAGAGAGAGAGAGAGAGAGAGAGAGAGAGAGAGAGAGAGAGAGAGAGAGAGAGAGAGAGAGAGTATTATACAAAGGTTTTCCGGGAATAATAATTAATTTGCCTCATTAATGTTATATAATTTAGTAGTTTGAGTTCTATTGTGTTTATAACTAAGTAAATATGAATATATGTGTGCATCTGCCAACCTAATTAAATGTGGCTGTGAATATGTAGCGTATAAAAGAGAACAAGACTAGTGTTGTGTGTGTTGGTATGTATAGTATGTGTGTATGTGTTTGTGTTATATAAATCGGCAAGCGAATGACGTGTGTGTGTGTGTGTGTGTAAGACAGGGAGTGGTGGTGCGTGTGCGTGTTTGCGTGCGTGTATATATGTATGTATGTATGCGTGAGTCTAGTCCACTTGTATATGCTTGTCCTGCTTAAGTCTGATTTACTGTACAATAAATTAAGTCTGTGTTGTTGCTATTGTTGTACTACTCACTACTGTTTGTTTCTCACTGTGTTTTAAGTACTGTTGGTGAGGTAGAACATAGGGGTGAGAATATCTTTACATAATAATACAGTATCTATTCATATGTTATTTCTCTCTTAAGTTAAGTTAGGGCCGTGTTAGGGAAAGGACAGATGAAGCATATACAGTAGTCAACCGTATCAGAAAGGAATCGTATTAAACAAGTAAAAAAAATGGAATGGAGAGAGGAGGAGTGGGAACGAGTAGGTGGGAGGGATAATTATACTAAATCTAATTAAAGTTACATGAGGGAGGAGGTTTAGGAGGAAGAGGAGGAGGAGGAGGAGGTTGAGAGGAGTGGAGTGGAGGGATAGTACTGTTAACCAATGCAGGCCTGTTGTATCCCTCTTTATACTCTTCTGGCACTCCTTTGTAAAATATATAACTTTTTGTTAAGATCTTGATAGATAAATTAAGAGCCAGACAGAAATTGAGATAATGAGATGGACAAATTCATACAGACACATGGATATAGGGTATAGACCAGTATGTATGTATGTATGTATGTATATTCGGTGAGAGAGAGAGAGAGAGAGAGAGAGAGAGAGAGAGAGAGAGAGAGAGAGAGTTAATACAGTATACAAAAGTGGTGTCTGGTGGCTTCATCATCATACACCTGCCTGAAAACTGATTCCCACAGCCACTATGTATGAGTACGGCTTTAAACCAACTCGGCACAAAGGCCAAAAACTAATTAATCTGGACATGAACAAAAAGATAGCGTCGGTACAATTTACATAGGAGCAGGTGCAAACTGCCATTTTTTTTCTTTTGATGGAGGAAATACAACATTACTGCTTTTCATTCGCTCACATTAGTATCACATCACTCTCATATCCTGACTCGCAAACACAACACAGCATTACTCTTATATTCAGGCTTCAACGCAATGTTATAGTACTTTCTCACTCGCATTATCTGTCCCCAACTTGTTATTTTTATTCCCTTCTCTCAGGATATCACTAAATAATTATATCTCCACAATATCTCACTCATTTAAAAATTCCAGTTTAATTTCATTCTCATGTTCAAACTGAAACACATTAATGTATTACCTTAATATTACTATACAATATCACTCCCTTTTTCTGACATCTATCCCACAACTCATTGTCCAGAACATCACGTCTATTGCCTCACTTTAATATAATATAAAGAGAGAAATGGATATATAGAGATAGATAATTATATAAAAAAAATAGAGTAAGCAATCCATGAATGAATAAAAACATAGATAGAGACTAGGTCAGTGTAGGCGGTGAGGTGAAGGAGTCAGAAGGTTCCAAGAAACATGCGAGGGCACAGAGTCCACCACCACCACCACCATCACCACTACTACTACTGTATAGGTTATAATATCATATGCTGACCCCTGACCCCTGACCCCTGGAGTGTGTGTCGTGTTCAACACTCATCATCACGGCATGGCAGGGGAAGGGAAGGGAAGGGAGGGTAGTTAGGGACACGGAAAGTGGCCTCTACTCTATTTATGTCTACATACAGTACACATGGGTTTTACATATTTATATACACACAAGCACATAATATATGCATCAACACAGGCACGCATATATGCATTAACACGCCCACACAGAATTTATAGCTAGTATCCAAATATACACATTATTGTAAACATCTTAATTAACATAGGTGGCCTAATGATAGTACGTGTTATAGTGGTAAGTTGGTGGAAGAGTTGTGATAAGTAAAGATTAGTGAGACGAGGTACAGCAGAGTGATGGTAAGTGATGGTGGGTGGGATAACATGGTAGCTGGCAGAGCAATGGAGAGTGGACCAGTGGTACATGGTAGGGTGGTGGTAGGGTGGTAGTAGGTGGTAGGTAGAAGGGCAACAGCAGGTGGATATGACGGAAGCTTTTTCAAGGCGGCTCTTTGATGAAGTTTTCTTTTCCCTGGTCGACAACCCCTCAACCCCCCCTGGCTTGGTGAAGGTGGAAAAGGAGCGACCCTTCTCTCTCTCCACACCTTCCCTTACCCTTATCCTAGTCCTGTTCCTTTATCCTTCTCCTCTATATTCTCTCTCCTGTCTCCAATATCCTGGTTTTGTCTCTCATTCCTCCCCCTCCTCTCCTCCTCCCTCTACTCTCAGATATCCTCCTTCCATCCAACCCTCTCCCTCGCTTCATTAGCGCTACAAAGGTGATCACATGATACAGTTAATTATTTTCCTGACTCTTGAAGTTCCGCTCATATTAAGTGTAAAGTATATAATATATATTATACAGTATATAATAATTCACTGGTATTGAAGAATTTTATTTTCATTATTAGCAATGAAATGTCAACATAATCAATGAAACAGTTTAACTCTTAAAGTACCAAGTCACATTTTTAACGTAACTGTTTCCTGTTGGTACAATCAACTCACACTTGTACCATATTAGCCTAAACGTCCTTCATCTTACACCTCCTTAATTAACCCTAAACCACACACATCTTTCATATCCCTGACGGTCCCTACACCAGTCACATCCTACACCATACACATCACAACATGTACAGTTTATCCCCTCTTACATCCTATTTTCTTTCACTTCACTCCTCTCTAACATTCACATCCTAACATTCCTTTATCTCATACACATCACTACATCTGGTACCTTTCGTCTCCTCCTCACCTGTTTCACCTTATATCCCTTCTCAATTTTCCTCTTCCCCTTCTGAAGTCACGTTCCCCTCTGTCTCACGTTCACTTATTTTTACCATTCCCTCTCGAGTTTACATTAGAGTGACCTTCCATTGGTACCACATACTGCTTTCTATTCCTCTCGTCTTCTTGATTTCATTATGCCTTTTCAAACAATGTATCCTTCTGTATTAATTCCCTAATGTCCCTCGTCTTCTCTCAAACAATTAATCCTTCTGTATTTGCTTCTCTCACGTCTTTCGTCTTCTCTCTCCCTCATATTCTGTGTCTCTGTCAGGTTCTCCTGTAAAACATTTCCTAACACTATATTTTCTCACTTTTTTTTTCATCAAACCTATAGTCGATCACGTCTCTTCAATTTCTGTAAAAACTATAAAGCTTTTTCCTTTATATATTACACCATCAGTAGTTCCCTTTTGTTTACTTTTACTATATACTCTTTCTCCTTTCTCTCTCCTTTAGGCCTATCTCCTTTTTACTTCCTATAACCTCATTTACTCTCTCCCTCCCCCCCTCTCTCTCTCTCTCTCCCCTCTCTCTCTCTGATTGACCGCTACTCTTCCCTCATTTCATCAACATATATACAATCCATCTAGCTACCTTGTTCTCTCCCTCCTCCTCCTCGTCCCTCCCTTTTTCCCTCCAGAGCAAACCCCTCTACACTTTACTCCTGTCCAATTTCCCCGCTTCCCTTTACACATTCATCTCTCTCTCTCTCTCTCTCTCTCTCTCTCTCTCTCTCTCTCTCTCTCTCTCTCTCCAAACTATCGACCCCACTACCTCCCGTCTCTACTAGGCTGTCCCTTCGCCCCTTACAACCCTGATTGAGGGAAATTGAGTTAGGGAAATATGATTGTACTTATGTTTACTACAGGTTGGAGGGAAGGGGACCTGGTGATTAGATGATTGGGAGGGGGAGGGGGAGGGGACAGGGAGGGGGAGGGGAACAGGGAGTGAGATGATTAGGAATGGAGATGATTGAGAAAATTAAGTGAAAGAGACAAGAGATAATGGTGCTGAGGGATAAAGGGAGAATGGGGATTGGAAAAAAAGGGAGACGAAAGATATAGAGCCCTTAAATAATATGGATAATACAATATAGGTTTGAGGAAATGAGGGATAGGGAATATAGGTTTTAGGGAGATGAAAGTTAGGGAAGATGGCTAATAAGTTTAGGAAAGGTATACGTTTGGAAGAATGGAGTTAGGCAATAAGGAATACGGTACCGAGGTTAGATGAAATAAGGGATAGGGAAAAAAAGTTTGGTGATATAACAGTGTAAATAGAGGAAGGAAATGAGTGAAAAAGTTTATTGATATAACAGTATAAATAGAGGAAGGAAATGAGTGAAAAGTACAGTTGCCAGCACTTATAAATGGTACAGTCACCGTTGTCAGTCCTCTTTTCCTGTACCAGTTATAAGTGCAGGCAATTGTACATAAATAAGATGGTGGGTTGATTGGGAAGGAGAAGCCTGGTGATGAAGAAAGATATATGAAGAAGGACAGAAGGAAAGAAGGACAGAAGGACAGAAGGACAAAAGGACAGAAGGAAAGAAGGACAGAAGCTGATTGGTGAAGGATGACTGACTGGAAATTGTAACTGCTTGGTATAGGAAGGAACTCTTATCACTTCACCACTAAACTCTCTCTGTCTTTTGTGCTTCTGTCTAGCTGTTCATCTTGCCTTTGTGGTTTCCTAATTCTTTACTCTACCTTCTCCTCCCTAACTCTCCTTTCTCTCTTGTTTCCTATCTCTCATATTTCAACCCCATCTCTTCATCCCCCTCGTTTTTTCATCCCTTTTCTCACTTTCCTCCACCTCTCTCTCTCTCTCTCTCTCTCTTTCTCTCTCTCTCTCTTTTATCCGTGGTGCGTCAGTTCCCCTCGGTGCTGCTAATACCATAATGCAGTTTAAGGGGCAGTGAATAACGGCAGGGAAAAGATGCCATTCGCTCTCCATTGTCTACCACCACTCTCTCTATCTCTCTCTCTCTCTCTCTCTCTCTCTCTCTCTCTCTCTCTTTCATTTTGATTTTCCTCTCATCTACTTTTCTTTTCCCTTTCATCTTTTCCTTTCCTCTCTTTTCCTTTTCTCCTCCTTACGTCATTCATCTTCCATCCATCTCCTATTTCCTTTTTCCTAAACACCAATCATCTTCTATATTACCTATTCCCCTGTCACGTCTCCCATTTATTCACATTCATTCCCCTATCGTCTCTCCTCTCCTCCCTATCACCTCTCTCCAATCCATTCAAAGTCTCGGTATTATTTTTCTTACCAATTTATTTTCATCTTCTCTCCCCTTTCAATTCCAATCTGTTTCTCCTTCTCCCCTCCTGTCGTCTCCTCTTCCAGTCATTCTTTCTTTTCGTCTCATCTCATCATCTTTCGCACCTTTCTCATTTCTCTTCCTCGTGCCGTTTCTCTTCCTCGTGCCATCTCTCTCATCCATAACTTCATTCCATTATCTAAATGGTATTCAATTTATCCATTAAAGTCATTTCTCACCCAATACTCTCATAAATCATATTCCTATCATCCCATTAACCTGTCTCTTCCACTTTTGTTTTCAGTTTTCACGTTCAGTTTCACGTTTCAGCGGTTTATATTTTTACGTAACAAAATAAAATTGTCATATGTTATAGTTACAACGAACCTTTGATTTCCTCAATACGACAACACAGTAAATCCAGGAAAAGGTGTCAATGTTCCTGTCTTAAGATTCCATAGGATGAACAATATCAATTCTTTTTACACCTTCCGTCACTCCACTTTAAAACCCATGTACACAATATTGCCAATTTTTTTTTCACACATCTCTAAATTACCCACGAAGTTAATATAAAAACACCTATGCTTATGAATATTCTCCCTACAGTAATAGATATGTAAATGGAGAAACATTCAGTGCGTGATGGAGTTTTTTTCTGGTGGATTAACACAATATGGTAATTCAGGAGCACCGGGGCCAGAGTACATTAAAGGATCTGACAGGGGAAACAATGCTCAGTTGTCTATAGGGAGGAAGGAAGGATGAAGGGGGAGGAAGGCAAGGAAGAGAGGAGGTGAGGTGAGGGGAGGTGTGCGTGAGTGAGTAATGTACTATGGGTTACTAAGGCAAGGGAATAACAGTGAAGGGTTGTCAGGGAGGGTGTGGTTGTGTTGTGTGGCTATATAAGGGGGTCAGGTGAGTACATGTGAGAGTTATGTAAAGGTAGAAGGGAAATAGTAAGGAAATGTGAGTGATGGGGGAGGGGTTGTGTGAGTATGTGAGAGTTATGTAAAGGTAGGAGGGAAACAGTAAGGAGATGTGAGTGATGGAGAAAAGGGTTGTGTGAGTATGTGGAAAGGGTTGAGATTAAGGGGAACTTAGAGGGGGGTAAATGGGTAGGATTGGTGAGGAAATGTAGGGAAGGGGAGAAGTGCCGTGAGTGGGAAGGAGGGGAGGTGAGGTGAGGTGAGGTGATGTAAGAGTAATGGTAACTGGGGAGCCGGTGTAAGTGGATGGGAGTAAGGTGTTTGTTATGAGTATGTAAGAGGATAGAAGTGTGTGTGTATGTGTGTGTGAGGAGGATGTTGAATTCTCCCTAACACGCAATGTGAGAGAGGTGCAGGGAAGGGAAATATGGGTGAGCAAGGCAAACTTTTTCCATAGGGGGGAAACCCAACCTTCCTACCCATTCAGCTGATTTTATATTTTCATGACTCCTCCCTCCACTTCAGTACTGTTCTAATTCCTATAGTGGACTCGGAGTTCATACTTTTGAATGGAATGAGAATGAAGACAAGAGCTTAAATGTTATTACCTTTACATTACTTCAAGTAACATATGCTTAGCTCAACTAACGAGTGCAAGAATATTAAACGAACAAATATAAACAAAAGTGGATGCGATTAATATTTCTCCCTTACCCCTGTACTTCTTCGTGAAAAAATATTTTGAAATGTGTGAAAAGCAGACACGAATTTCACACCATGTATGTATCGTACCTTATCTCTCGAGTCCTCTCCACCAAACTATATGAAAGGAACAAACATTTAACTTTTTGAATGAAAGGTAGGGGGAAAATCGTTCATATATCCGGTAGAAACTTTTAACATCACTGAAGAAAAAAAAAAAAAACGTGTTCCCTTTTGTAATAAGAGTGTTGGACTAGAGTTTAGAGTACAAATAGTACTGACGACTTTTCCAATTATATTTGACTAACACAATAATGATCTTACTGTTGAAATGGAAGCAATACAGACATCCAAAGGTTAACAACAATTCGATATGCCTGTGCAGTAAGCTGAACTCTTAAGCAAGACATCTAAACTCAGACCAGAAGAATTGTAATGGCACATGAAGCTGACTGTTGTTGTCCAGGAGTTAATTGAGTGGTTAGATGTGGTGGCGCGGCATGTGTCGACACAACAGGGGGGCCGCTTAGGCTAATGTACGGCCCCACTTTACTTCACAACCCCAAATATATTTCCGGAAGACTCCCTAACCCAGCAGCTGCTCTCTCTCTCTCTCTCTCTCTCTCTCTCTCTCTCTCTCTCTCTCTCTCTCTCTATGTGTGTGTGTGTGTGTGTGTGATAGGCAAGGCACTGAATTTTCTTTAACACAACAACCTCAGAATATGGAAGAGGAAAGGAGGGCGAGTCGGGTAGGACTAGTCTGAAGATGTGAAACCCTCCCCAATATTACTTTTCTCAGAGCGTGCCGAAGGTATGAAGGGAAGGAAGGAATCGTTCAAGCTTCGTTTCCATAAACTGTAAATTCACTGAAGGAATGCATAAAACGAGCACCATTGATAATGTATAGTTAATACTTCATTGACTCCTGAACTGGTCAAAAATCAACGGATTACTAATACGATAAATTATCTCTATGCAATACACGAATATAAAAAGGATATGTATATTATAACGTTCAATGTACCAATGATGATAAGTATAATTCATTAGAAATTCACATGATCATAATTTAAGACGTATATATTCATGACCTTTCATCATCACTTTACCATTACTTATTATTTCTGCCAGATGCAATCTTCCTGACATTTCCCTTCATCAGTAGCGGCGAGGGAAAGGCAAGAGAACGACAAGGATCAAAGGAAAACCAGAGAGAGAGAGAGAGAGAGAGAACGGTAAGCATAAAGTAGATAGAGGAGAAGAGAGTGACAGAAAGCAAACGGGAGAGATGGAGAATAAGGGGGAAACAGATAACAGGAAATCAGAACTGTAGAGAGAAAGGCCAAGAATGTAAAATAATATACAGTAAATAAAGTGAAAGTAAGAGGATGATAACAGGTCAAGAGAATAATAAAATAAAAACAGGAACAACAGCGAGACAACAGTAGAGGAAGTGCGAGACAAAGAGATCAAAGAAAAGTATTAGTCAAGTAAATTAATTCGTTAGGCTTATGTCAGTGAAGTCGTTACCAGAGCCAGTCGTCAGAAGCAACAACCCTCTTTTCATATTATATACTTTCCAACACACATTTATTTCTACTGTACGATTGTAACCACTGAATATAATCGTATACACATTTTCCACCCCTTAGAGAACTCATAGAAATATCCTCTTTCATCCTTAGGTGCAATATACTACTTCTTTCACTGTCATCCTTTATAAATATTCTACTGTACGATTGTAACCACTGAATATAATCGTATACACATTTTCCACCCCTTAGAGAACTCATAGAAATATCCTCTTTCATCCTTAGGTGCAATATACTACTTCGTTTACTGTCATCCTTTATAAATAGTATATCCATTATTTATCCTAGTAATTCTATACCTAACTTTCTCCATCCTATTTATAATGCTTCTATTTTCAGTCCAACCAATTATATATACTAATTTTCACTCCTGGTAATGATGCCTATTTCCAACCTGAGTAATGATGCATATGTTTCTATTTTAGTAATTATAATGCGTTAATGAATAACATAAAATAGCCAGGGACGATTAGGCTTAAAGTGCCCATATTAAATTTAATTAGGCGATCGGTATAGAAAATGAATGAATGAAAAAGGAAGGAATGGTAGAAGAGAAAAAATATAGGATAAGCGAAATAATATAAATTGAAAAACAAAACAAAAAAACTAAGAAATCAAAGGAACGTGACAGGAAGTATGATAGAAAACTGAAAAATGCTGAAAACGAGAAAGTAGGATGGAAAAATGGAAAACATAAAGAGATTTTGAGGAATGACAAAGATGAAAAAAATTAGGGGGAATAAGTTCTCCTTCTTCCCTCCCTCTTTTACCACCTTCATCCCCCAACCTCCATCACTAACACAACCTATACTTCCCTATCCCCCATCATCTCCCCAGTTATTTTATACCTTCCTCACTGCCACTTATCCTCCCCATCACTTTCCACCTTCACACTTCCTCCATCCACAGGAATATAATAATTACATAAAGAACCATTTCATTATGATAATTAAAGCTGACGGGTCCACCACCACCACTACTATAAGCTCAGTGTTTAGTGGCTGGGCGGTGGCTGAGTTAGAAGTGACGATGGTGGTGTTGGTGGGCGAAGGATAAGAATAGAAATTAGAAAATAAAAAATAGAATATATACCATCTCAGACAGGTTGATATAGTAAAATGTTGTGGTGTGTACGCTATAGTGTCTTTATTTCAATATTGTTGTTTGTTTGTGCTTTCATTATAACACTCTATGGTGCCAGTTCACCCTTATCTATGCATAAGTTTTCACAATACTAACTTCTATCAGTTTTCCGTTCGTATACGCTCAACAAATTGTGTAAAATTTTGCGAATCCTGCTAAGAATGTACATGCAATAAGATGTAATAGGAATAATAAACAATCATAATAATAAATAACTTAACATAAATAGAAATCTAACAATTTGCTAAATAAAATATATATTGTTGAATAAATGCAGAGTCAAAGCCAGTTAGCACAAACTCACTACAAACTATTTTCCAGCATCCATACCCTTACCAACACAATATATTTCTATGCAGCATATCGCAACACAATATAATTTGAAACACCAAAACGCAATACACTATAATTCACTGCAGCGAAACGCATCAGAATATGCAGTAATTTGAAACAGCAAACCCCCCAAACAGTATAATTTGAAGAAGATGAATCAACACAATAATATTATAATTCTAAGGAGCAGAACTCAATTTATTACAATTTTCATCATCGAAACTCACTATGATATAATTTGAATCAACCTTACCATAATATCCTTAAAGTTTATAACATCATCCATCACCACTATAATATCTTGAACCTGCAAAACCCAATACAGTATATAACGAAACGTCAAGACTCAAATAATTTCCAGAGGCAAAACGCAACACAAACTCATTGGAAGCAGAATAAATATATACAAATAAATATCGCACGCAGCCTGTCCCGAGTCCATAAAGCCTGTGTGTGTGTGTGTGTGTGTGGTGGAGCCAGGCAGTATGAGGCAGCCGGAGCAGCCACGAGAACCGGCCGCAGTCCTGGCAGTCGGCTTAATTACCTTTACTTAATATCTGGCTTCAAATTACCATATGCAAATGTTTTAAATAAACACCGGGTTTATTTTGAATGCGGGTGCAGACTCCAGAGGCGGCGTTGAGAGGCAGACGACGTGGTGGTGTGTGTGTGTGTGTGGTGACAGACCTACTATAGGGAGGATATTAGGTGCTATAGAGATTATAAGTGGTGTTATGATTATTAGTGTTTGGGAGGATGATAGTATTAATGGCAGATGATAATTATGTGGTAGTGATGGGGTGGGGTGTGTGGTAGTGTAGCAGAGTAAGGAGGTAGGGACAGTGGTGGTAGTAGTAGTAGAAGATATACATATGGTAGTGATGAGGTGGGTGAGTAGTAGTGTGGAGAGGTAGGGATAGTGGAGGTAGGGATAGTGGTGGTGGGGATAGGGGTGGTGGTAAGCGAGGGCAAATAGAGCAAGAACTGAGATGAACAGACGGGAACCTCAATTAGTTCATCTAATCTGTGCTTTCTCTTCCTCCCTTTCTCAGTTAGCATTTATAAACCCATCTCTTTACGTTTATCTCTTCTCTCCTCTAATCATATTTCCATCCCTGTTTCTTCTCTCTTATTCCTTCTACCTCTATGGTTATATATATTATTCTTCCATATATCTCTTCTATGTGTTTCCCCTCCCTTATTCCATATTTCCTTTTATTAAGCCATCTCTCCTGTTTCTCCTACTTTTGCCCTACAGTAAGTCTATTCCCTGCCTCTTTCCCTCCTTCCGTCCCTGCCACCAGAGTTATGGGTCTGGCTGTCTAATGAATGAACCACTTACTACAGTTTCAGAATTCTGGCCCTGACTCCTCTCACACTCTTTACCCCTTCCTCTCTGGCTCACCTCTCTGATCCTTCCCCCTTCCCCTGGCACTCTCTCATCCCCTTCTCCTCCTCCTCCTCCTCCTCCTTGTCAGTCCCATCAATCTGACCAGTTTATCGCCATTACTATGTATGTACTAACTCGTCCCAGTCCTTATGTAGCCTGGTGTTTTATATTATATGGTGTGTATGTGTGTACTGATATGGTGAAACGCTGTTCGTGTTGCAATGGTGGAGAGAGAGAGAGAGAGAGAGAGAGAGAGAGAGAGAGAGAGAGAGAGAGAGAGAGAGAGAGAGAGAATACAACACGTGTCAGTTTCGTGTACGCTTGACTGGATTTTACGGCAGACATGTTCTTGCTACGATGTCCCGTGCTCACACTATTATATGTCATGTGTTGTGTTAGTATTGTATTGTGTTAGTAATGAGTTATGAGTTATGTGTGATTAGTATCTGCTGTGTTAATAATTTGTGATGTGTTAATTAACATTGTGTTTTGTTGTAGTAATGTGTGCTGTGTGTTAGTGTAGCCGAGTTCTGCTTTATGTTGTCTTTTTGTTATGGGTTGTGTTAGTGATGTGTGTCGCTGTGTCCTGTGTTAGTATCGCCTGCTTTGTGACTGTTGTGTGATTTGTTAATTTTATATCCTCAAGTGTGCTGTGTAGGACTCTGTGTATTTACTGCTGTGTACTATATTTCAGGAATTTGTGCATCCTAACGTACTGTATGTATGCTATGTATGTGCTGGGTTTGATGCTGTGTGTCGAGGTAATTTGTGACGTGTGTGCTGTTGTGTGTTCACTATTGTAAGATATGTCACGAGGCTTATATGGTGCTCTGTGTTGTGAAAGTTTACGATCTGGTTAAGAACACACAAACGGATAGAAACAAGACTAACAAACAACTAGGAGCAGTAAGGAACACACCCCAACGAAATTGATGACCTTTCATGAGCTCCATAATTGTGTGTTGTAATCAATCTTGTTTATATTGTCAGAGATACAGGCTTTCTTACCTTACCCAGACTTCAGCTTTCTCCCATTACAGGGTCACTACTGATAGAGGCTCTCAACTTACCTGTAAAAGGAAAAACAAATGTCAACTTTATTCTATCATCCAGTGTAGGATATTATATACATAATTATTATATACTGTATATATAATATGAAACAGCTTTGTGCAAAATATTCACTTTCTCTCTTGCTCTTCGTATCCAACATTTCCTCTGTTTTTGTTCCATCACTGTAAAGTCACTATAATCATTTAGTGAGTGAACTACAATATTTGTGTTATCAGCTACCCAGGAGTGAATGAATACTGTATAGTGTGTGTGTGTGTGTGTGTGTGTGTGTGTGTGTTTGCTGTCACTACTACTATTATACCTAAATAAAGATTGAGTAAATAAATCAACAGGTAATAAAAGTACAACTGATAATGACAGGTTGTCTAGTAAAAAATTGTCATTATTTTCTTTTGAACATTATAATTGCAGATACCTTTGTACTTTATTTCAACACAGCACAATGCATCGATATATTGCTAAAACAAAGTACAGTACAACGTAACAACTTTTAACTCAGTGTTCGACTACCGTTCTACATTAAGAGGACCATTGAAGGGCTATTGAATCCTCCAAGGTATGCTACAAAATAGATCCCCTTCTCGTATACTGAAGGACTCTTATTTCCTGGCATAGGATATTTTGGAGGACTAAAGATCCTTCCAATACACCCGAAACAAATAACCAGTTTACTACCGAGTGTCAAGGCCAGACTCATGTAGTACTTTATAATAAGTAAGTTTCACCCACACTTTGCAATCCTTTCTCACACTTAGCAATGCTTTCCCACACTCAGGAATATTAACCTTGCTCTCTTATCTGTAAAATTATCTATACAAGGGAAGAAAAATAACATTAAGACGTACGCTTGTTATTTTGACCTACATATAAAATCCATGACGCTGGTTGGTGCGGAATAATCATCCCTCCAAAGAGTTTTTTTTTCAAGAGACATTAATTCACTTATAGCATAAGATCCATAATGTGACTAATTTACTTCAAATACCTTCGAATAAAATAATAGGAACTGTTCGTTGGTGAAAATTTGAGCTATTTGTCTTAATTAATCCATTCCTTGCCGGAGGTAATGAGGGTAAAAATTGGGTGTCTCTGGCCGTATACTTTCACGACTATGCGGTTGTATGTTGTCTGTAAACACTTGTTGTGGTAGCAACTGGTGGAGCCTAAGGAAGTTGTGGTTACTAAGTTACAGTGTAGTTGTAGTTGTTATTGTTGTGGTGGCCGTAGTAGTAGTTAGCAGCAGCTGTATTTGTACTGTATGTCAATGAGCCAATGGGTACTGTGGTAGTCAGAGGTGTTATGGTAGTTAATGGTAGTTATGGTACTTGTTACATACAGCATTAGTAGTATTCATGATGGTATTGGTAATTATGGCAACCAGAAGTAACGATAATGGTAGATTTGGTAGTCGAAATGGTAATTGTGGTAGGGAGAGTGGTAGTGCCAGTGGTAGTTGTGGGAGGCGGAGTGCCACGTCGCATCTGCTAATTGGCACCCCTCCCCAGCAGCCGCTTCTCCTGAATATAAATGGTGGTGTGATAACCTCGTCAGTTTCCAAAATGTCCCGCCCCTCTGACTGCAGGGCTCTTGGTCAGGGCTGGGGTTAGGGTCAGGGCTGGGGTTAGGGTCAGGGCTGGGGTTAGGGTCAGGGCTGGGGTTAGGGTCAGGGCTGGGGTTAAGGGTCAACACTGGGGTTATAGTTAGGTCCAAGATGATAATAAGGATCAAGAATTTAGTAAGAATCATGGCTGGGGTTGGGGTTGGGGTTAAGAGTACGATATTTATTTAGATATATAGTGGTAAACTTGGCCAGGTCATGCATGTGGAAGTAAGATTTTTCCCAGGTCTGGATGTAATGAAGGTGAGGGTTCGAATACGATGGGATTGCATAAGAAAGGACTTGTGTGTGTGGCTCATGATCTGGTCAGAAGGTCAGGTATTATCATCCTAGGGTCTGGCGTCAGTTCCGGCCGGTCTTCGGTTTGATTCAGGCCTCGTTCACTTTCTCTTATATAATCTCATCTTGGGTTTATTCTTAACCCTTCCTTTACAATTTTTCTGTTTTTCTATTGTTTATTTCTTCACATTTTCCTCCTGGTATTTTAATCTTCACTATTCTCCAATTTTTGCATCATGCTCTGTCTATTTCATATTACCTCATTTTTCTCCTAAATTCGTTCTCACTACGCTACCTTTCTAGTTTCCAGCTCATATTTGTCATTTTCGCTTTTATAATTTTTAACAAATTACTTTAGATAACAATATATAACAATATAGATATAACAATTAATCAGCAGTGAGGGTAATTATCTCAATCGTGAATATCGTTGTCCATATTATATGTATTACTAGCTGCTCTGCCGCCCTTCGGGCGGCTAAGAGCCGCTAGCTCCTGCGGAGGGCTGGCGGCCTGCGGCCGCCCTTCCACCGCCCTTCGGGCGGTGGATGCTATACGAAAGAAGCTTATTTGTTTCTTGGCATAGTCAGGAGGAATTAGAAGCCTCCAATTTTCATACACGATCATAGAGTTCTAAATAAACAAAGGATATAATAATACAACACTGATATGTAACAAATGCAAACTCCACTACCACCACTACTACATCAACCACTACCACCTCCACTACTACATCAACCACTACCACCTCCACTACTACATCAACCACCACTACTACTACATCAACCACTACCACCACTACCACTACTACTACCACTATTACCATCACCACTACTACCACTACATCAACCACTACCACCTCCACTACTACCACCACCACCTATTCCCGCACCCCCCAAACCCCCCACCCCAAGCCTGTCCCCTATTCCCGCACCCCCCAAACCCACCCCGTGATTTGATTATTCCAAAGAGAAGAAAAGAATCCTTTCAACAACTGAGACAACTTTAAAGTGATAACGAAAAAAGGCAGAAATTACCTTACCTAGTGTGTGTGTACGGTAGGGGTGTGTGTATGTGTATGTGTGAGTGTATGTTTGTGTGTGTGTGTACGGTGTGTGTATGTGTGTGTGTGTGTGTGTGTACGGTGTGTGTGTGTATGTACAGTATGTGTGTGTGTGTACCCTAGTGTGTGTTGTTTACAGTAGGGGGGATGGGGGGTGCGGGAGTAGGGGGACAGGCTTGGGGGGGGTTAGAGCGGTGCGGGAATATGGGGCATGCTTGGGGTGTGTGGTGGTAGGGGACAGGCTTTTTACCCCCCCCCCCCCAGCCTGTCCCCTATTCCAGCACCCCCCAAACCCCCCCACCCCAAGCCTGTCCCCTATTCCCGCATATATAGTCTATCTCTCTCACATACAGTCTATCTCTCTCTCTCTCTCTATCTATCTCTATCTATCTATCTATCTATCTATCTCTCACACACACAGTCTCTCTCTCTATCTCTCTCTCACAGTCTAGCTATCTATCTCTACCTCTCACACACACTATATATTTTTCACTCTTTCTCTCTCTCACACACACACACACACACACTATCTCTCACTCAGACACAAATATAACCAAACCCAGTATTACCTCTCACACACACACACCCTCTCTCTCTCTCTCTCTAAAATTAAAGATAGAGATAGAGAGAGACACAGAGAGAGAGAGAGAGCATGTGAGAGAGAGAGAGAGAGAGAGAGAGAGAGAGAGAGAGAGAGAGAGAGAGAGAGAGAGAGAGAGAGAGAGAGAGAGAGAAAGTTGTGCGTGTCACTAATCCAGGGGTTCGAACCCCATCCAAAACATTTTTTGAAAAACATGAAAAACATTTTTTTTATAGGTCCAAAACACTCCCCAAGTATTAGCGATCACACCCATGTAAAAATTTTCACTCTAGGACGAAGGATCTTGGCGTGCATAGAGGACACACACACACACACACACACACACAGAATTTCGGCTTTATGTATATAGATTATAGACTTGTTCTACATATCTCTTTATAAACAAGGATTCTTATTCTCATCACCTCAAAATCCTACCTTCCTCATTAGGCTTTACACACTTCGCTCCATGGAACCACTATTTTTATTCTAAACTTTCCTTTTTTTTATTTCTCTCTCTATACACGTTCTCCACGACCTCAATCTCAGCAGTTGATTATTCAGCCGAAGTATTATTCTTTTTTTCTCAACCTTGACCTCGCTCTTTCCTCCTTCTCTTCTTAACCCCCTCAATCAACCCTTCCTTATTCACCTCAGCTTCCCCACCTCACCCACTCTTTTATTCACATTGGTTTCTCTCCTCCTCCTCCTTTAAAATTCTCTTCCCCCCCAACGATCAATCTAACAATATCTTCTCCTCACATGCAACACCTAATCGACAGTAACATTTATAGTAACCATCAGAACTCCAGTTAAAATTAATAATAAAAAGAGCGTTAATAACATTATAATGCTCAAATGTACGAATGTTTAGAAACACAATACGCACTTTTGTAATATAAAACTGATATCAATTATGAGAAATAACAATTCATGTTTATGATCATTGCGGTCCTTTTATGAATTTGCACACGTAAATATCGTTTTATATGAAGGAAGGTGGAAGGTCGCATCATATCTGAATACCACACTGCGAATCAAGATATATATATATATATATATATATATATATATATATATATATATATATATATATATATATATATATATATATATATATATATATATATATATATATATATATATAAGGGAAGCTCATTCGTTCATCATATAAACATAACAGCCCCTTCATCTAGGAAATGTTACGCTATTTTTTTTTTTTTTTTTTTTTTTAGCCTCTTCTCGATCTTTTAATTTAAAGGGATAGACGGTGTGGGTACCGAACAACACCACCAATTTGCAGTACTTTGGTAAGGACTCCCAACCACCAATAATTATATAAAAATAAATCAACCAAAATATACAAAACCTCGTGTATCAGGTATAAATTCAGTAAACATTAGATGAAGGTAATATAAAAGAACCTCAACCCACCAGGTAAATATTATAAAAACTCCCCCCACACATGAGGACAGACCGCCCTCGCCAGCATCTGCCTTCCATCAGCCGCGTCAGGAGGGGGCCGCCCAGCACGATCTGAGTGCCTTGACTCACGCAACAACACTGCAACACTCACGTCAAAGCAGGGAGAGAGGTAGGTAGGTGGAGGGAAGAAGGGAGTGAGAGAGAAGAGGGAGGGAAAAAGAGAATGAGAGAAAAGAGGGAGTGAATGTGTGTGAGAGAGAGAGGGAAGGAAGGCTGACATATATATATATGGATTGATTGATTGACTCTTGTTAGAAAAATCGATAGACAGACAAGTAAGTAAACAAAGTCATATATTGTAGAATAACATAAAGTACGCACGAAGAGAGAGAGAGAGAGAGAGAGAGAGAGAGAGAGAGAGAGAGAGAGAGTAGTTGTAAGGTTAAGGTTGCGTGATGTAAATTGGTTGGCGCAGTCACAGTTTTACGAGTGATAGAAAAACACTGCATCTTTTCAGTAGAGAATTTCTGTGCTTGTAACTTAATCTTAACCAACTTTATACATTTCTTTATTCATCACTTTTTTCCTATTCTTCACATCACTCTTTAATCCCTTCTAGTCGATTCAACACTAATGAAGCACAGTACTTTTTCTTCAGTATTATAATGAATACCCAATTAATGTAGTTTATTTTGTATCCGAACAATATACGACACAAACAAACATCATTCAGAGGGAAGCCAATGAGGATATTTGTGCCTCAAGTGTATGGTGAAGATTTGGTTGGCAATATATTTTAATACCAGTCCTACTATCTCCCAAATACAGCCATAAACTGCAAATCTGATCCCGTAATATTGGGCAATAAGGCAATTACGTGTGCTGAAGTGGATTGACATAAGAGTTGAGGCCTCAGAACCATTCACATCTGTTGAAATGTAGTACTATTTGGTGGCTCTCGTAACACCCTTCAAACTCAGACCAGGTTGAGCAACTGTCCCCATAAAAAGAAAACTACATTCACACAAGATATGGCCAAAATTCACACATCCAATCCGTCTACTGTACCAAGCTTGTTTCTGTCTTCTTCCTTCTGTCTTCATTCCCTACCTCCGTCTCCTCCTCCCCTTCCCGTGTCATCCCTCCTGTGAGCTTGGCCCTAATTGCGTCCTCTCTCTTAATCCGTCTCTCTCTCTCTCTCTCTCTCTCTCTCTCTCTCTCTCTCTCTCTCTCTCTCTCTTCGTTCACCTATATCTCACAATATTGTGTGTGTTTGTGTGTCTGTATGTAGAGTAAAACTGCGGGCCTGTTTTTACGAGAATGTGTTTGTGACTGTGTTGGGGACGGAATCAATTACAGGACTCCTATTATTTCGGTAGTACTATTCCGATAAAGATTTATTTTCTAATTCAATTTCTTTTTGTATTTGAAATGGTATAAAGGCTTAGTTTCCACATGGCATTGAAACTTTGGTGTATTTCATAAATATTCCCAATACTGGAACATACAAGGTACAATATTGTTAATAACATTAGTAATGATATAATATTTAGTATTATTAAAAAATTAACACTCGCACACACATAAACACACACATATATACACACCAAAGCCATGGCATTCCCCGGGTTCTTCATCTCTAGTGTGGCTCTACGAAGCTCGCGTTTTGGCATATATTATCAACTATTTACATAGTAAGTTAATTAGATGGTAACTACAGCAGCGTGCAGCACAGAGAAATGTAAATATTTTATTATTCTTAGATAAGAAGATGTTTTATTCTTGACAGATGATAGGTCGGGCCTTAATATTCTCCTCCATTCACTCAAACAATCTGATTAAAAATTCGCCCATAACGTAATTTTATGTAAATCCGGAGGCACTTGTGTACATTGAGAGGAAGGCGTGTGTTCATATTAGGTCCTATATATGTGGATTGTAAAAAACCAAGTGGCGACAGCATCACATAATTATGCGAGGAGTCCAAGGGGAATGTTGTAGCCTCCATGGTGGTACTGTGTAAGACTTTGGCCAATAGCGTCAGGGTGGCGACACAACCACCATTATACTGCAGTAGAAAGGAAGCATAGGGCAAGGAGGGAGGAAAAGACGAAGGAGGAATGGAACTTGAGAGAGGGAGAGAACTACAGGCAGAAAAAGGAATGACAAAGAAATATGTAGGAAGAACGAAAGGACAGAAGTAATAAAGGAGAGGGAAGGAGAGTCAGGAGTCTGTATGTGTGTGTGAGAGAGAGAGAGAGAGAGAGAGAGAGAGAGAGAGAGAGAGAGAGAGAGAGAGAGGGAGGGAAGCATTGCGGACCAGACAAGACATTACCAGCCTTGTTTAATGTTTTCTGACCTTATCTTATTCTCTCACTCGTTCTATTTTACTTCTTTCTTCTCTCTCTAACCCGCTCATTACATTACCAATGTTATATATATAAATAAACAGTATCATTTGCCATTCCTACTTATTTTCTCAACAACAAACATTACTAATTATTTTTACTAATATTCTTACCACACTATCTTACATTTCTTATTAATCTCTCTCTCTCTCTCTCTCTCTCTCTCTCTCTCTCTCTCTCTCTCTCTCTCTCTCTCTCTCTCTCTCTCTCTCTCTCCACACACACACACACACATACGTATATATATGTAAGTCAGGTTTGGTGAGAAGGGAGGTCAGATGTAACCGAACTTTCCCTGGACAACACATCATCCTACCCATAGCCATTATCCAAACCCTCTCTCTCTCCCCTGCCCTCCTCACTCACTCTATCTCCCCAGGTATAAAACTCTCCATCTTTCTTTAAACCAGCCAGAAACCCTCCATCATTTTTTTCCTTTCCTATTTATTTCCTTGCTCCTTCTCCCTTCCCAATTCCTCGAACTTATCTCTCCCATTTTCTTCGTCCCATCATCAGTTGTTTCTCTCTCTCTCTCTCTCTCTCTCTCTCTCTCTCTCTCTCTCTCTCTCAAATCATCCAGTTCTCTCTTCCTCTACATTTTCCCTCCCTTCCACTTTCTGCCATCTGTGTTCCATCTCATCTCGCTATCTCTTCCCTCCATCACCCTCGCGTCTACCGCTCGCTTTTCCACCTCCTCTCCCTCCCTCCCTCCCTCCCTCCCTGTTTTATCTCTCCTCTCTTCCTCCCTATTTCTCTCTTTCATTTTCTTGTATCTTATTTTCTCTTCACATCATTTCGGCTATTCTATCTTGTATATATTATTCCATTTTTAACAACAAAAAAAGTTTCCATTTTTCTCCTCCAGATTTCCATCTTTATTTACTTCTCTTTTCCCACCTCTAGTTTATGCTACTATCCTATTTAAACTCTTCTTCTTCTCCAGTTCCTTTCCTCATCTTCGCTTCTCCCTCTTTAACAGCTGAGAAGAAAGAGTAAGGAGTGTGTGGAGAGAGACAAAGGTGGAGGAAAGATGAGGAGATAAGCATGAGGGATGAGAGGTGAGAGGAGTAATGTGAAGAGAATGTAAAGGTGATGAGGAGAATAGACTGAAGAACAGGTTATAAAAAATGAGGTGTGAGGGAGACGTGATGAGAGAGTATGGAGAGGCGAGGTGAAGCAGGGAAGGGTAAAGGATGAGAGGAAGAAGAGTAATTGAAGGATGAAGGAGACCCAAAAAAAAAGGAAGGATAGGGTGAGGGAGAGAAGGATAAAGGAAGAGTGAATGAAGGGTGGGTCAGAGAGACATAGAATTGTGGAAGGACTAGAAATTGAGGATGAAACGTGGAAAGGAATAAAGGAAGGAAGCAAGGGATGAAGTAGTGAAGAAAGGGCATTAGGAGTGGAGATAATGGAAGGAAGGAAGGAAGAAGAATGAGAGAGAATAGGGTAAAGTAGGTGGGAAGGAAAAATAAAATAAAGGCCAAAAAGAGGGATAAGTGAAAGGTGATAAATTCAAGGTAAAGGGTAGAAAGAGCAAAGGAATATGGAACAAGGGAAAGAAAAGTGAGGCAAAAAGGGGCGTGGGAGGAAGTGAAAGAAGAGGAGTGAGGGAGTAAGGGGTGAGAGGGAGAAAGGGATGAGGGAGTGAGAGAGAAAGGGGTGAGTGAGAGGGAAGGCCATCATGAGTAGCAGCAGCGGTGGCGTCAGGTCCTCAACTTGGGTTGTTACTACGAGTTATGAGGCCTACGACACCCTCCTCTCTTCTCCTCTCCTCTCCCCTCTCCTCTCCTCTCTTTCTTCCTCTCCCCTCTCCTATCCTCTCCTCTCCTCTCCTCTCTTCCTTCCCCAAGCCACACGTACGTCCCTGTCTTTATACGCGTCCCAAGCTTCCTTCCTCTTTCACATCCATCCTTGCCTCCTTATGATTCCTTCTATACCCTCATCCATCTGCCCCTGCCTCTCACATCCATCCTTGCCTTCCTTTGCTACCCTCTATACCCTCATCCATCTGTCCCTGCCTCTCACGTCCCAAGTCTCCTATTACTAAGATATTTTCTACACCCTCTACTCTCCACTCCAAGCCTCCTCTTCTTACGAATAGTTTCCTCTCTTCCCCATCTCCACCTCCCCGCCTCTCACATCCCAAACCAGCTCTCACATGCCTTGCCTCCTATAATTCCTAGCCTAAACAGTCACACGCCTCCTCCTCCTCCCTCACCATTTCACGTCTCTTCATTTCACGCCTCCTCTCACATTCTATTCCTCCTTTCTAATCCCACGCATCCCTTCCCATATGCTACATCCAACACAAGCCTCTTCTCACATTCCATTCCTCATTTCAAATACATCTTCGTCTTCTCACATCAGACATACTCCTCATGGTGGTAATTCTCAAATACTACGGTGTCTTCCTTCACACTATAATTTTCACATCATATGCAGCCTCTTTTAACCCAGGAATTTTCTCAATCTTGTATTTTCATTTACATCCCACTCTTCATCTTATTATTTCTTTCCTCATCTCTTGCTACTCTACATGCCTGCCTCTCTTCCATCATGCACCAACATCACCTTCATTTCTCACAACACAAACTCAGCTAGTATTGCAACCCTCTACACCATATCTACAGTATATCCTTGTATAACCACGTCGCATCTTTCAGTATCTTTTAACACTCACAAAACCCCACGTTCTCAAAAAACCACCATCTACTAATATTTCTCAAACATGTAAAATTTGTATCTATATAAGCGCTCTTCCAAACACCCACATTACCTCCACCTCAGGATTGCACACACACACACACACACACACCCGACCTAGAGTACGAAACATAAATATACTCTGATGAAGACCAACTGTTACTCCTCCTGACCCAACTCACACCCACACAACCCACCACCCACGTACCGGCAGCAGGTCCCTCTCACAGTCAGTCTGCAAGGTAGGGTCGCTCGCAGATTAGATTATGGGGATCCCAATCCAATAGGAATCTTTTTCTGGGAGTGAAGGGGAGGTACGATTAGAGAAAGAGAGGGATGTATAGATAGTGAGAGAGGGGAAGTGACATACTGCATATACATACCGTATATACCGTGTGTGCGGTGCATATATATATATATATATATATATATATATATATATATATATATATATATATATATATATATATATATATATATATATATATATATATATATATATATATATATGTGGTGTGTGTATGAATATAATGTAAAAATAATTTCGACATTAGGACCTATTCATTACTTAACATTTCAGTACTTCAGTACCTAAATTGAATGCTTTCCTTCTCTCAATTTTCTAGAAACATCGACTTTATGCCATAAGTACTGTAGCTCACCCTTGTATAAATGCATGTTAGTTCTACACTTATCCTACATATACACAGAACAACTTCATAATCTGCTAAGGCTCACTTTATAGAAGCAAGATAGAGTGATACACAGAAGACATGACAACCATTAGGACATAATATTTTAATCTGCACAGTCAATGTCATCTCGATTTTCCAGACATTGAACACTGACGGACACTGACACGAGGAGAGCTGGTGGTGTCCTGTGTAATTACCTTATCGAACCCTCCAGTCACAGTAATTCGAGTGAGTGATAAATTTGAGAAGAAAAGAGTAATTAATTAATTGTCTAACCGAGAACTGGACACATAATAATTATTTAAAGAAGTTATCTATACATAATATTAGCATATCCCTTACAGTAGTCACTTTAAAGCATATATTTATACACGATGTCTCCTACCTGTAACGACATAGGATACTTATTTACTATTAATCTTATTTTTCAGAAATATTTTACATGTAAGCGATGATGCTTGAATACATGCATGATAAAAAAAGAAAAGGAGTGTGTTCGAACTTTTGCTCTTGACTGTACAACACGCTCTATCCAGTAGTGGCTGACATGACTGTAACTGTAACTGGTAACAAGGTGACTGACTGACTGGTGTCCTATTGTGTAAGGTCTGGGGGGCAGGAACTGACATTTACCTCACACTGCACCACCTCATTCATACACATTATTGACAACTTCCGAGTTAGAATGACACATACACCAAACAACGAACCCTGTACAATGGTTCCTATGCCGGCTCTCTTGTCCTGAGGCTTTGTACTGTATATATGTAGGTCATGAATAGAGGAAAGGAACCTATCTGGAATCTTAAACACTTGATGATATACCAATAAATTTCTAAAAATGCGCCATCAGTCATTCTTCCTTTAAAACACCGTGACTTAATTTTGGAAGAGGAATGCAGAGCAGTTCACTATATCATGCACTGTAAGAATGACGTAAGTACAATGTTCTCTTGACTCGTTGGTAGATACGCCCATACAATTATTCTGAGGCCTCAATTACGGGCAGGAAGTTGGTGGTGACAGTGGTTGACCTTTACCTGCCTACCACTCAGGGTCACACTTATCACACTAGTAAACCTTCTAACTACATTTTACTGTTTTACTATTATATTAATCGTCGCTCAAATGTTCGTTCTACAACAGATTAACTTCAACTTATATGGAACACTAAGAATTTGAATACACATTTCCAAATAATTATAACTACCTATACTATATTTCCTAACCACCACCACTTCTACAACTCCTATTTGCAATGTAAGGTATATAGTGTAAAATACAGTTTATGACCACAGTTATATTATCATATTTGCTCAAACGACGAATACAGTACAGTACTATGAAAAATCTTCCAATACTATTGTTACCGGCATCGCTATTACTATGATTCATGTGGTGAGTACGACGCAATAATGGATACTACATGAAACAACATACTACAGCATCGTACACTAGTAGTACTGCCATACCATCACCTCTACCCACATTACTACCAACTAAACTACTACCACGACCACCCTTACCGCAGCCATAACCACTACCTCCACTGCCAATCGCTTACGGAACACGGCATCAAATTGCACATCTCCGGGCCAAACTCGGTAAAAACTCGCCCGATTTCACCTTCAGAAGTTCCCTCTCCAACTCAGTCTTTACGGTACCAAGTCTTGTATGGTAGGCAGCGAAGGACGAGGCCAGGGAGGGAGGTAAGGTAGGTAATATTTTGGATGGTAATCAGTATTCTGGATGGTAATATGTTGTGTGTGTGTGTGTGTGTGTGTGTGTGTGTATGAAAGAGAGAGAGAGAGAGAGAGAGAGAGAGAGAGAGAGAGAGAGGAATGGAGTACGAACTTAAAAGAAGAAAAGTGTGTGGAGAAAAAGTGAAGGAGAGTAACAAGAACGAAAGAGAAAGAAGGAGATTAAACTAAAGGTCAGGGTAGTGAAGGGGAGGTGAGAGGGAGAAGACACGGGGAGAGGAGTCAATATGAAGGGAAGGGGGAGAAGAGACGGGGAGAGGAGTCAGTATGAAGGGGAGGGGGAGAAGACACGGGGAGAGGAGTCAGTATGAAACAACGTGACCTGACTCCTCAAACCAACACCAACACACACTTTAAAATGAGAGAAAAAAAAAAAGATGCCACAGCTCCAAATATAATAATAACAACAGAGCCCCTCCCCTCCCCATCTCTTAAAAAAAAAAAAAAAATAGACCAACAGAATGTGTAGCACTCTTTCTTATAAATTTATAGAAGGAAAAAATTGTCTATTTATAGTACTCGTCATACTTGAAAAAAAATAAATAAATAGCACTAACAAATTTTTTTAGCATAAAAAAACATACGTTATCTACCTCTGACAAATTCCCACCTCGTCAGCGTAGCCAAAATATAACCACCGTACCTATGAAATATATATACTGTATATATATAAAAAAAATATCCCTTGGATACAGAAAATATATAAATAATACAAAAAAAAATTAAGATACGTGTATAATTCAGTAGCTAATACATCCAACATATAAAACTAAATAATATACACAAACCAGTATAATACAACAAACACACAAACAAACTATTTTTTTTTTACTGGAATTCCAAAGTCAATCCCCGGCCGTCATTCCTCCCTGATTACGGGACTTGCTGCTGTAAGGGTGAAGAGTACAGCGCCATCAAACCTGTGGCGGCCATTCGTTGAGCTACAATCTGCTACAGGCAATACTTTACTGGGGTTTTTATTCCTGTTTTATGGGGCGTGGTTGAATTTTTTTTCTTTTTTGTTGCCGGGTTTTTGTTACCTGTGCTGTGTGTGTGTGTGTGTGTGTGTGTGTGTGTGTGTGTGTGTGTGTGTGTGTGTGTGTGTGTGTGTATACTCTGAAGTAATATACCGAACAGTAAAATTTCAAGGAGAGGTCAGTGCATAATCATGGAATAGAAAGCGACCGAATAATAATAATAATAATAATAATAATAATAATAATAAAGCTAATTCTCGGTAACCACTGGCAGGGGATAGAGAAAGAGAGAGGCACAAGGGAAATGAGAAAGAAGTAGGGATAATGTCAGAGGCAGGGAGAGACAAACAGATCCACACACAACCCACAAAGTTCACTCAACATACACACATCCACTTGACAACCACCTGAGGTACCCACAGCTAGACAAACACATAACCACACACACCTCTCAACACACACCCTCCCTCCCTCCGGCTCTTATTGCGTCTACCATCACCCACAAGTATCCATAAACACCACTTCCCCAACACATACACACATTCCCTACATCCCTTTATGCCCATTTTAACACTGACATAAACGCGACCACAAACACTGATTCCTGCCTTGTACAGTACAGTTGTCTTCACTTCCCCAGATGATCACACACACACCTTTGTTATTTCTATCTTGTTGACATGTGACCACAGAATTCTACACAATTTTGTAATTACTTTCAAATGATTCAAAAGATGCATATCATAAGTAGCAATTCAAAATTTACTTTCTAATTAGAGAGAACAGATAGCGATGATTGTCATACAGCAATATGCACAAAAAAAGATAATGTGATAATGGAAAATTTGACTGCAACAAAAAGAATGTTTTCCAAGTATTTACAAACTTACGTACTGCCAATATAATTATAAACTAACAGATGTGCAAGTGTTTGCTTTTATATAATGTTATAATATAGCCAGCACACTAAACGTCAGCCCATCTCTTGTTCAGAGGTCATATATCTACAGTATACCACTTTCACTTGCTGATAAGATATTAACACCTTCCTTTTAAAAAGACGTTTTTTTTTTCAAATATCATATAATCACATTGGGGTAGTCCAACCATTATGAGGACGATGCTACTATAAATGTGCCTAACCTATGGAACTTTTAGTATGTATTTGACTAACCATATCCGATTATTATGCCTTAGAAACCCCCTGGACTGAAAGGTTAATACAATGATGGAGTAGGAAGCGAGAATATTAACTGTACCCTGACTTGCTTAACCCCAGGTAATTTTAATATATCTAAGAACAGCTACATGAACTAAGGGTTATCAATACAATTCCTTTGATTTCTTTCCCCACGCTATAAAACAACAGATAATCTATTAGTACCACTGAGGGCTGTTTTCTGATATAATTTGGAGGAATCATCTGCCTTCCAACTGACCTACAAGTGAATCTCCCCTTAAGGTAAATACAATTGATTCAGGAGGAAGTGAGAACAGTGTCTGGTCCATCTGAGGGCAGTAATGGTAGGGAGACGCGACACTGAAGCATAAATTTGGCTACTAACGACGAGGAAGATAACGGAGTGAATGGATACCTGGCCCAACATTAGCAATATTCCAGACCTTCCCCCTGCAACACATACCAACCTGGTTAATTGACGAGACGAGAGTGTGTTGGTGGTGGAGGAGGAGGGGGTTTTGGTGGTGGTGGTGGTGGAGGAGTGGAAGGGAAACAGTGAGTGGAGGTGGTGGTGGTCGTGGTGGTTAGTGGTCCTGGTGGAGAAAGGAGTGAGTGACGGTGATGTATAATGGATGTTGTGTGTGTGTGTTGGTGGTGTTGGGTGTTGACAGTGAGGAGAGACAGAGGAGTGTGGAATAAAGAGTGTGTAGTTCCTTGTGTGAGGAGAGAGCTTGGACAGGTGAGGATAGATGTTGAGACAAGAGAGGCGAGGTTGGAGAAAGAATAGTGAGATGTTAAAGTAGATTGGGACGAGTTGGGGTGAGTGAGGAAGATGCAGGGTTTGAGGAAGAGGAAGAGCAAAAACAATAGGATGACATTAAGTAGGAAATTCTAGCGGTGAAGTAGAAATGAGATGACGGGGAAGCAGAGAAGAGGAAAAGGGGAGAAGAGATGAGGAATGGGAGGAGGAGGAGGAGGAGGAGGAGGAGGAGGAGGAGGAGGAGGAGGAGGAGGAGGAGGAGGAGGAGGAGGAGGAGGAGGAGGAGGAGGAGGAGGAGGCAGTGGAGAGGTGAATCTGTACCGGTTATTGAAATTAGCAACCACAGATGACTGGCAATTGCAACCTTACTTTTCAGGGAGCAGGTTGTTGTAATGAAAAGACTTTACACTGGCTTCATCGATACGGGAACTGCGGTTGAATACGGAGGAGTTGGAGTAATGTTTGTGGTTCCTGAAAAAAGTAAGGTTGTGCATGGAACAGAGGAGTGGGATAAGACTGTGGGGTTGTGGGGGAATCGTGGTGGCTGTGGGGAGGTTGTGTAGAGGTTGTGAAGGAATACAGGGGTTGGTTATGCAGAACTGATATTTATAAAGGACGTTGTGGAAGGAGTGAAGACAAATGGAAGGAGCAAAGGTTAAGGACAGAGTGCGGTGATGATAAGGTTATATGATCATGTTGAAAGGAGCCGAGAATTATCGTATACATTATGTTCCCATACTTAGGTTATCTCCTTCAAGGTGCCATATAAAAGAGGATCAGATTTATAGCACCATAAACGATCTCATCACCACAACCATTACATAGCTGCCACCCTTACACCTTTATCATCACCGTAAATATTCTGTGTGAGTGAGTGAGTGAGTGAGTGAGTGAGTGAGTGAGTGAGTGAGTGAGTGTGTGTATGTTTTTTTTTTTTTTTTTTTTTTCCTTCCTTCAATACCCATTATTTCCATTACATTATCCTATGGAGTAATTTCTACATATACGTTATTACTGAACACATTACAGCACTTAGAAACTGAAAACCTGAACAAAAAACATAGTAATATTATGCTAAATATTTATTACAAATGTACCCGTCATTCAATTATACCCACCCCCTCACACACACTCACCCACCCCCTACACAGTTCAGATAAACAAAGACAAACACACACACATAATATACAAGAACGCCCCTTTTACCTTCCACACACACCAACCTAACTTGTAGACAGAAAAACGCAGGCACAGACAGGATGTACGTACATAGTAATACCTATTCCCTTGCATCTCCACTCACCTTCACCCACCCCATCTTATATAAACAGAGACCCCCCACAAAGAGCGCCACCCATGAAGTCCCACCCTATCACGCTTCTGCCTCCGTTTTTGCTGCCAGGGGTTGGGAACGAGATGAGGGCTGAGGACTGGGGGTAAGGAGATGGGAGCCAGATATGTGGGCTTGAGAATGGAGAGAGAGAGAGAGTGTGTGTGTGTGTGAAGGCTGAGGAAGAGAAAAAGTTGGTAAGCTGGGATAGAGTTTCGGTGTTGGAGCTGAGAGTAAGAGCCGAGGTCCTGTACAATTGAGAAGTGCATGAGGTGGAGAATGAGGTGATGGGTGGCGCTGAGGTAGAGGTAAGGTTTATGGAAGATAGTTATGTTGGTTGAGATTCATCGAGGTACATGTTACTCAATATGATGCATGTTGAAGTAAGGGTTGAAAATGATGTGGTCAGAACAAAATTAATGTGATGAATGTGATAAAAGAAGTGAGAGTGAAAGAGGACTAGGGACTGGTAATTTAAATAGGGCTGAATATGATACAAGAACTGAGAGGATGAAGATAAGAATGTGAATGGGAGTGAAAGAAGGCTGGGGGTCGGGTGGGTACTTCGGTATTGTTGTCAGGGCTATGAGAATCAAGGTAAGAAAAGGGGTTCGGTGAGAGGAGTCTGGAGGCGGAGTAGGTCAAGTACAGAAAACAATGGTGGAGTTTTTGTAGCGTCGGTTCTAGCCTGTCCTTCTTCTCCTTTAACTTACCTGCCCGGTCACAACAACAACAACAACAACAACAACAACAACAAAAACAGCACTAGCTTTCTCTTTCTCTCTCGCTCCCCCTCCTCTCTCTCTCTCCATGCTCTCTACCCACAAACACACACCATTCACCCAGAGAGACAAACAACACAACACAATGCAACTGTCATGAAGAGGAATAATCCGTACTTAAAACTTTCACTGTAGTACTCTGAGGATTTATAGGCTCTTATACAAATGCTTATCTTTTGAACAGACATAACATTGAGAGAGATGGGAACTCTAAAAGCTGCTTTGATGCTTTTTTTTACCTTAACAATTCATAAGGTGTTTGCATGATTAAGGACCAAGAATGGGTTTGACAGTATTTGGGTTAGAAATGAGTGAATATTTTTCGAAACAAAGTGTGTGTCTCAGTAGATAAGTTTAATGGTGTTATAAACTTTCTTATACAGTGATGTTCTATCGTCTCAATCAGTGTTAAGGTGGTAATTCTGTTTTTGACTCCTCCAAAGTATGCTAGGAAACAGGTCCAGAATAGCAAAAATAATAGTGTTCTGTTGCTTGAAATAGTTTGGAGAATTCAGTTGCTCCAGATTTACCAACACAGAACTTCCCCCTTACACGAATAGATGTTAATTAGTTGGGGTAGTAGGGTAGTAGATAAAAACGGTAATAGGGTGGTAGCTGAGTGAACTGAATGTGATGATAAGTGAATGAGATGAAATGGTTGGTAGACTCAGTGGACTGGGGTGGTAATCAAGTTGAATGGGTTGATAAGTGAGTGGATGGGGTGGTCCGAAACAGAGGGGGAAGTGGCACTGCTGGGAATGACACAACTGAAGGGTAGAGGTAGCTGGGAGGGACTTAAGTGACAGTTACCCAGAGATGTTAGACAGACGATGTGGAAGGATGTATAGTGACAGGTAGATGGAGGGATAGGGATTATGATGACCTTAAGGAGGAGACGTGATGACAGAAGGATGGAATAGTATGATGAATGGGATGGCAGAGGGTAGGATGGGTAGAATGAAATAAAAAGAGGAGTGGCTGGTAGAAAAGAAGCAGGAATGGGATAGCAGGTCTTTAGTTATGTGGTGAGAGATGAGAGAAAGGCGTGTGTTGACTATAAGTGTGTTGTGGACATGTGACAGGGGTGTAGTGATATAAATATGATGGGGTCGGGAGAGTATAGGAAACAGGGAGAGTAAAGTAAAGTAATGGTAGAGTGAGGCAAGGGGTGTGATGAAAGGGAGCGACGCATAGGGTGTATGTGTGTGTGTATGTGTATGTGTGTGTGTGTGTGACGGAGGGTAGTGAAAGTGTGGACGCCCTGATGCCTTATACAGCACACGGTGAAGCAACGCCACACACAGGGACACACACACACACACACTATGCCACTACACTTATATCACTTCACATCACAACACCACAAACAAGGACACACACACATATATATTCTCTGCCACCACACATAACCTATATAACTTCAAATCACAACACACACACACACACACACACACACACACATCACATCATACCACCACACGAGTCATTGCACCATACATTAAAGTATGATTAAACTGTTACAATAAAAACATCTACAGTAGTGTTAATAAAAATATTGTAGTCATAAGTCGTGGTTTTATGGTAATTCTTAAAGATATCTACACTTTTTAATGAGAAAACTACTGAAATAATTGCTCTTAGTATGTACTTCATAAATAGCCAAGATCAAGTCTCACTTAAGCAAAAACACTATACATTTAAATAAATATGTGTAAGACAATGAACTGAGTGATGCCAAGAACGTCTGACCATCATTAATCGTCTTGTGTAGGTGACACATTAATATAAACCTTCACTGTAAGAATTATGAGTCATGTCAAACTAACTCCCTCAGCTTTGTCACAGTTCACATATCCACTTCACACACAAACCACTCGTCACCCCAACATTTCCATCATAATATAATTAATATCTTCAATGTATAGATGTATATTTGTAGTAAAATATATACACTTATTTTTTATATAAAACTATAGATGTGTGTGTGTGTCTGTGTGTGTGTGTGTGTGTGTGTGTGTGTGTGTGTGTGTGTGTGTGTGTGTGTGTGTGTGTGTGTGTGTGTGTGTGTGTGTGTGTGTGTGTGTGTGTGTGTGTGTGTGTGTGTGTGTGTGTGTGTGTGTGTGTGTGTGTGTGTGTGTGTGTGTGTGTGTGTGTGTGTGTGTGTGTGTGTGTGTGTGTGTGTGTGTGTGTGTGTGTGTGTGTGTGTGTGTGTGTGTGTGTGTGTGTGTGTGTGTGTGTGTGTGCTGAATAAGGGTGTAAATACACATTAACAAGGCTCCACCTTGAAATGGCTTCCCAAATCCCGAGGGAAATCCGGATACAGCAATTTGGCTCGTGACGCCGGCAGCTTTAAAGGGTTCCAAAGCACGGGTTATTGAACTGATCCGTTGGTGTCAGGGGATGTAGTGGTGGCAGAGGTTAGGCAGGTAGAGTGGCAGAGTTAGGCAGGGAGGACTATAGGTGAAGATGTGAGGTCGGGTATGGGGAATATGAGTATATAAAGGTATAGAAGGAAAGCAACCAAATTGTAGAAGAGAGAGAAAAAATAATGATGCTGGGACAAGCGATGCATGTATAAGGTAAAATAAAAAGAGAGTGAGGAAGGCCAATAAGACAGTGAAGGTGTGGCTCCGATTAATGCAAACTAATAGAGGTCAGGAAAAAAAAAAGTAAGCAAGGAAAGGCACATAAAAAGAGGGCAGACACTGAGAGAGCTAGACAAAGACATGAATAGAAGGTTATGAGAAGATCGAATGAAAAGAAAGGCAGTGACGTAGGGAAAGAGGATAGGATGAGAAGCAGGGGGATGATAAAGGCAGGGAGGGATAAAGTGATATAAGTAAGTACAGGACCTTATACCTACACTTACCAATTCTATATGAACCCTTTCCAAACCTCATCTTCACTTTTGACACTCAACTTATCTTATTAATCTTACCATTTCTCAATCACTTTCACTTTTCCACTTCCCATTCACTTCCCCTCACCTTCACCTTCACTTTCCATTCTCGCCCCTACCTTCACTTTCCGTTCTACAATTTAACCCCAATTTATTCCTTTTCTCATTTCTTTTCTCCGTCAGTTATGTTCATCACCTTCTGGCCCTTGTCACCTCTTCTCTTGGGACACCTTCATTACTCCAGCCTAACCCATGCACTGATGTCCGTGTCACCCATCATCCAACCTCACCCTCCTGTTACGGTGTCTCTGGCAATATGGATAGTGATGGATGAAGCTCACCCATCACCTCGCTGCCTCGCCTCACCTCACTCTCTGCCTTTACCCTATAATTTCCCCCTCCCCCTCTCTCCATCATTCTCTCTCTCCCTCTCCCCCAGTGCCCAATATCATCTTTCCCTCGACCCAACCAACACCCACAACTTTCCATGACACCTTCATCACCCTCAATTTTTTTTGCCTTATATCCTCATCAACCTCCTCTCTCCCCAGTACCCCTCCAATCTTCACCGTTCTCTGACACCTTCCCTACCCTCACCCTTCTCTTATACTTTTATCAGCTTGATACTTCTCTGGCACTCTCCCCTACACTCACCTTCATCCCTCCCTGATACTCTTACTACCAACACTAATTGCTAAATATTCTCTCCACCTCACACTTTAACCCTACACATCTCCTGTCCTAGATCAATCCTTCCCTGTCTACTCATTCACCATCCTGTCATCCCATCGACAAAACATAGTCACACCATTCATTCTCCCTGTCACCCCATTCGCTATTCTGCCACACCATTTGTTGTTGTATCATTCCCATTCACTATCCCGTCGACCCCATACCTCGGTCTGTCATTCCACCCCTATACCTGCCACCCTATTATTCCCCTCTACCCCCACAGTTTTGCAATCCCTATCACCTCCTATACCGAGCTACTTCCCCTTTTTTCTCCACATATTCTGCATTACATATCATTCCCCATTCTCCCTCACTAGGCTCGCTCTTATCCCATCCCTCCCATTCACAGTCACTCAAAAATGTCTTCTCTCTATTTGTCTGTGTATTACAAATATCTGACCCCATCCCTCTATACCCCTCTCCTCCTATCACGGTCGCATCCCCAACCTTTTCCTCTCGTCCCCCCGACCCCTTTCCCCCTCCCTAGCCTGTATCATCATTCCCCTCTCTTTATCTGGGTAATTACTAAACCAGTCGGCTGTAAACATTAACTGTGTAATTAGCTGGCCTCCCCTTCCCTCCCTCACCTCCACCACTCTCTCTTTATCATGACCCCTTCTCCTACACTCCCCTCTATCCCTCCTTCCTTCCTCCTTAATCCTATCCATCATTTCTCACTCATTTTCATCACTCCCACTGTTTCCTCACCTTCATCACCCCCTTCTCATCCCCACCATCACCTCAGTTTTTCTAACTCACTCGTTCCTTTCCGCCGTTCTCACCTTTCCTTTCTCATCACGACCCTTCTCTCCATCACTAACCAATCCATTCTCCACCCACTCTTCATCACTCACCACTCAATTGCTTCATCTTCACCACCACAACCACTTTTAACATTCCTAGTCCCACCTATATATCAAGTCACCCCCATTTCCTCCCCTCTCCATTCCTCCCTTTTCATCCTCCCACTCTCCCTATTTTTCACAACTCCTTAAAAGTTTCTAGTCTTAACCCTTCTTTCCCTTCCCAAACCTTGACCCCATCCCTCCTATCCAAGACTTCTATTTCTTCATCCTCTCCCCTACACATCATAATCATCCCTGTCTGTTTTTTTTTTCCAAATCTGTCCTTTTTCCCTGCTTCTGTTCAGTCCTTTAATCATGTTTCTACTTCTAGTCTTGTTCCCCTTAATCCATATCTCACTTTTCTCGTACTTACTTCAACTTAGCCCTCTTCCTCCGCATTTCTCTATCACTAACAACCAACATCTTTCCCAACATCATTTTCCATTATTTGAACTAATTTTCCTCCCTTCACCACCACCACTAAAAACATCTCCACCTCGAACCCTCTCTCTCACTCTCCACCACCAGCACTCACCACCATTACCAATCTGGCGACCCACTGGTTACCCGTTTCTCTCTACCTTGCTTTCCCTCATTATCATACTCAGCAAGGCTTTAAATGGCTTTCCTAAGAATAAATTTTCATAAACATACACAAGAATGTTTCATAAGACATCTTACATTGGTGATTTTTCAATATTTGATTTCACAATTTTCTCTTTCATCATAGGACACAAATTCATAATGTTCTAAAGGATATATTCATAAGTTGTTTTAATTACCATACGCTCATCAACTTGCAACATAATTAACCATGAATTGCTGCTGACAGAGATGGGACATGACCCTTCTAAAAGGACTGAATATGTTTTTAGATATCTTTGCCTTAGTAACTGTGCCACCACCTACCTTCTCTCAGGGATGGTTGTGAACTTATGTAACACTATAATGCTCGAACGGATGTTGATCATATTTTGCGCTTTAGGATTTTGTTGACTGTTGCTTCACCTCAGCATAAACTTTGCTCAAAATATAAGGTGTCAGTCGTCTTATTGGAAACTGTTCATATGTCAGAGTATTTAATGTGTGTAACGTATATATTCAGCTTGTCGTAGTTCTGTAAGCAATGTTTTTACTTAATTAATATGATGTAGTGTTTGCAACCCTATTACCGGCATTCTTAGCAGCTATGTCGAGAGGGAAAAAACAGGTAACTATAGCGAAATGTACCCAATGTTGGATTATTCTTGAAATGCATGAGGCTTAAATACGGGAAGCAAACTGTGTACTCTTGCGAAAGTGTTGTTACTGAAAACACAGCCCACACCAAACCTCTCACCACCAGCTTTCACTACTAACACCACAAACAACACTCACCACCATTACAGCAACAACAGACTACACTAACCTGGAGAAATATCACCCAACTACTACCATTACAACACATCACTATCCCCCACTAACCACTACAACACACACACACACAGGCAATATAACTAAATACCCCAACAGATTGACACCATTATTACAATCCACCACAACAACAATCCACTTCAACAACAACCCCCTCCCATCTCAGAAGCAACAACTACAAGAAGTCATCATAAATATCTTCATCGTCCGTCGCCACAACACACACAACACACACACACACACACCACTTCCAACAACAACAACAACAACCCCTCACAACCCAAATGTTAACCCCACAACCCACCACCAAATAATAAACCATAACTCCAACCAACCAACCAACCAACCAACCAACCAAGTGGCCGCAATCCTTCCTGGCTTATGTTACATCACGACCCTATATTTTTTTGAGTCACTAACTCTTTAATGACTGCCTCCAACACCTCCATTATGCAACCCATCATTAACACTCAGGCTCGGGAAACGCAGATGTGGCGTCCATTATAATTATTTGCCACTTTATACTTTTTCATTACTCTGGGGCTTTACTGTATATCTCTTTAAAAAATACATTGTGATTTTTTTTAAGGTGGTGAGGTGGTTTAATTAAAAGTCCGTGGGAATCATTTACTATTGAATCTTGGGTAACGATTGTGAAAGTATTAATATAAACCAAACACTACTAAGAATGTATTATCACAGTGTATAAATACTTTCACATATATTTTCTTCTTCCTCTTCCTCCTCCTCCTCTTTCTCCTCCTCCTCCTCCTCCTCCTCCTTCTTCTCCTCCTCCTCCTCCTCCTCCTCCTGCTCCTTCTTAACCTCAATTTGCTACAAGTGTTTATAAAGGATATATACAGCGTGGCCCATAAATTAGGGTTCGTATACCATGTTACATTATATGAAAGAAATTATATATTTTTCTTAATACTACGTTGTCCCAAGATTTTAGCTTATTGAACAACGGGGAGGCTTTATCTTTTGAAAAGTTCACTCTTCTGACGTTTGACTTAGCAAGAGCAATTCAGGACGTCAAATAACACTTAAGATATAATATTTAATAAACTCTTGGCTTTTCACACAAATTCTGGGCATCTGAAGGAAGGGTTGCCACTGACGACCGAAAACAGCCAATAGGAAAAAGAAAGATTGAATTATTGAAAAGTTATGATAAACACTAAACGTGCGTCAGTCGAACCTGTGAATCTAAATATCAATGGTGCCATTAAAACCCTTATTAGTCCCTTACAGTAAATGGTAAAAGGATTATACTCGACACTATGACAGAGAAAAAAGAAGAAAAATAAAAGTGATATTACTCAAGTGTTGAATGGTTGAAGTAGTGCTTCCCATTCATTTTGCTTGGAACTGTACATCATTAAAGACATTACTTGTGCCTTTCCCGAATCTCATGCTTATAAAATGTGATTTAATAATGACTAATAATTTTTCCTTTCACATTTCAAGGCAATTAGAACAACGAAGGTCATTCCCGTCATTATGATTAATTCAACACGTTATGTTCCTTACATAACTCTTATATTATTTTGGTTTACGACACGTGGCGTCCATCATATCTTGTTTTTCAATGATGCAGTCACTGGTAACTTGTAAGTTCTTAAACTTAAAGCAATATGTACATAATTCAGGTTACAGTGTGAACCGTTCTCATTCCGAATGTGACAAACTTTTATATAATGAACATTAAAACCTGATCTGAAGAAGTAGCCTAGTAGCGAAACGCCGTCAATGGTACTTTCTTGCTTAAGTCGAGAGTATTAAATAGTAATTTAGCCATTCAACAAACAAACATATATACAATCAGTTGCCAGACATGCCTTGCGGTTTACCAAACAAGCAGCCACTCTGGGTATATTATAAACAGCAAGTGGGGTGAGGCTCTTGACAACACACTGATTTGTAGCCTACTAAAACTGGCACTTGAACTCTCTAACTCCGTCACTTCGTTTGTCTGTATGTATGTGTAACTTCAAGCTTGTAGGTTTGTCTATCTTTACACTTCGTTTTATATCTGTTTGTATATTCGTCTGTGTGTCGGTTTAATTGTAGTTTTACAGTCCTTGTTGTCTGCTTATCTGCATGTCTTTATGCCTGTCTGCTTGCTTGCCCGTTTTCTCTACGTTTGCTTTTTCTACGTCAGCAGGTCGTTCCCGTGCAATTTGCATGCCTGCCAGACAACTCACTGGCTTGCTTGCTAACTTCCTATATGCTTGTCAGTCCCAGTGTCTATCCTGTTTGTGTGTGTCTATATGTAAGAACGCCAACATAAATGCACAACAATTTCACATGAATACACATGCATCGAAGCTACAGACAGACATAGCAACTCCTTGGTATTCAAATATAAGGCTATAAATATAGATGATGACACCACTCGGCTCTTGCCACCCACCCTTCCATAACCAGATCCCCTACTCTCTCCTCTTTTCTAAACAATTTTCACCTCTGAATTCGTGTCTCTTACATCCCAATCCAGTTGATACATAAAATTCCATCTGCATCGCCAAAATTCATTTATGGAACATCAGAACAATATCAAGAGCTGATAGTACCACATGCATTACCTACATTATTTATAAAACATATAACACAAATATCAATACAACTCAAAGTATCTTTTGGAAAGGAGAGAGGGGGATTAACGTGGATAACTGGATATAATGGGCTTGGAAGAAGAACCAGAAGAGTGAAGATGTGAAGGAGATGAAGAGATGATACAGAGAGGGCTCAATACCTTGTCACAAAGATGTTAAATATAATTACCATTTCACTGATACCAATATCCCACTGCCTACACCTTTTCACATCTGCTAACAATCTAACCTTAAATTTTTAACTGGCAAAAATATATATTATAAACTCCCGCCCAATTTGAAAGGTACATGATTTCCGGTGTAATAAATTAATGCAAACTACTGCATTAATTTACTTGCGGTAAAGATAATAGAACCTTACTCATTTTAGTCGTCGCCGTGAAGATTGGGATATTCTAGTGCCCTTCAAACCTAGTAGAAAGTTGGTCAGAGTAAGGCCACTGGGGCTGAGAAACAAAGTACAGGAGTGAGGTTGTAACTTCATCACATTCATTGCACGACGATCATAAGAGGTCTCTTTAAAATATAATAAATATTAGTTGGTTAAGTTAAGCAAAGCAAGAATATTATATGATACAATTCTAAAATAATTAGATATAAGAAAGGATGCTATTGTAACGTACACTCCCTTTGATCACTTCTCTTTTATCCTCATTAATCGACTAATTCCGTGTTGTTGATATAATACAAGACGAAATAAGCCATACCAGTGAAGTAACAGCAGAGCAGAAAGATGAATATTCGTCCAGCTTCTACTCCCGCTAACCTCTTGCCGTCTACTGCTCTCACTTGTTTCAGCCACCGCCGCCGTACACTGTATTATTCACTCAGTAGGAGGAGGACAACTAAGGCCAGACACTTTGCTTTTCCTACTCCTGTTGTGGTGGTGATGACCGCACGATAAACACACATATTAACACACTACACTTTTCAAATCATCTGCGCCTACTTCTGATCACAACACTATCAACAGAGGCAAAGTTTCACTTTGGTGTTTCAATCGAAGCATAAACTAAAGTAGTACGAGCAGTAAGGATGGTAGAAACAAGCAGAAGACACTAATAAGGCTTCACAGTAGAGAACAGCAGGAGAGGCAGCAGGAGCACTAAGCAGACAGCTCTCACGTCACCTACTGCGGGTAGTGGAGGCCCCTGGAGGTCACCACAACCTTATCCCGTCACGCCTGGTTGATGGTCACCTTACCTGTCTACCTGGGCCCCCGCCCTATGACCTGTCTCTTCCCCCCCCCCCCCAGCCTCACTCCTCATCCTTCATTGCTTCCTTCTTCTCTTGATGGTGTTCCTTATTTCAGTCTCCTTTTCTTCAGTACGACTTTCCTGTTATTTCTTATTTTCCTTCAATCGTCATTTCTATCTATTCATTATTGGTCTTCTTTTCTTTCGTTCCTCTCTTGGTGTTCCCCAATCCTTTCCTTCCTTTCCTTAACTTATGCGCCTCTTTCCTGTCTTCGTCTCACAGATATCTTCCAACATATTATCAGTAACCCTGTCTTAATTATGTACTCTCCTTTGTTCACTTTCATTCTTTCATTTCCTTCCCCTTTACACATCTCCCTATCTCTTTCCCTTTTAGTTTACTCACATCTTTCCTCTTATCCTTTACCATTCTTTCCACTCTCCCCTTTATTCCATCTGTTAACTATCAGTTCCACTCCTCCACTCTAATATCACCTTCAACGACACACACACAGGTACCAATTTTTTCCTACGTACCCCGACACACCCCTCATAAAACAACTGACACGGAATACACCTTCACCAGCGAGAGTCAAGAGAGTTAATTCTATCTCCATATAAGTCTTGTTAGCTCTTATCCCCCAGACTCAATGGTTGGTGAAAGACGCTGGGTAATGTAACTCTTATTTATGCAAGCCAACCCGAGTTTGTCCCGAGTCGAATTCGCAGGAAGTGAATGTAAACAAATGAAGTTGTGTTCCATTTCCAGCCAGTGAGGTTGGACGCATATGTCGTGGAGTTTATATGATGTGATTTAGATCACTATGGTAACAATATTGATAATTTGGCAACTGAAAGGCTTTTTCTAAGGCTTTAAAAGTCCCACCTTTCATATATTGCCTACAGGCATCAAAACCCTAAATCCTTTTGTGTCAAGGAATCGTTAAGGAATTAATATAGAACTCAACAACTGGTAAAAGTCACAGCTGCTGCACAGCATACGATCTCACTTATTTCTATAAATAATTGAATAAAACGAAAGCACATTTTCTGAATGGAAGAAAACTTTTATCTAATTTTTCTCTTTGTAGATTTTGAAAGTATTTTTACTTCGACTCAACAGATATAGCATCGATTTTTGAGATAAATGGAATGAAAAACCGGAGTTCTGGCAAGATTTCTACAACCAGAATTACTGAGAAGAGTAACATAATATCAAATAATCAGTGTCCAGTGAACACCCACAATTCGTCTGACGTAAATCCCATCATTCCCTCTCACACTCACTTCACCATATCATTATCTTTATCATCATCAATATAAATAATCATCGTCGTCATCACGTCGTCACTTTTACCGTCTTTATAATAATCTCAATCTATAATTCTATATGTAATGAAATATTCAGCATTCTCTTACATCCTTTCTCTCAATCTACTTTCCTTCACCTTTAACCTCATTGTGTGTTATCCTTTCCCCTCCTTATATGTCATTCTCATCTCACCCACTTCATTATTATGCCTTACTAACGTCTTCCCTCTCTCTCCTCTCACTTGTCTCCTGTGTCTCCCCTATAGTCTCTCCCTCCTTCCCCTGTCACTCTCACCTTTCCCCTCTCACGTCTCTGCCCCTCACATATCATCCTCACATGCCATTCTCACCTTACATCCTCTCCACCCTTCACTGGCACACCTGTCATTTACACCTTTCACCTTCAGCTGCCACCACCTTTCACCTCTCCTCTCCTCTCATCACCTGACAATTTTCCACCTGTGTCCCTCTCACCTCCTGATCTTTGCTCCTTTATTTACAGCCTCACGATTCCTTCTTAACCTTCCTACAAATGTCACTTTAATCACTAACTATAATATCCCAATAATCATCCACACCTGACACCTAATCAAACCATTCCCACCCACTAACACCTAACACCACTACTAACACCACTACTAACACCTAACACCACCACCATAACTCCCATCTTCAATACACAGAACCAAAACAACAAAAATTACGTTTAAGGTCAAAGTGCAATGTTGGTAAATCTGGAGCAACCGATTCCTCCAAACAATTCCAAGCAATAGAACATCATTATTTTTGTTAATTTATGCCTGTTTCCTGGCATACTTTGGAGGAATTCATGCCACTCC
>JAWZYT010002739.1:240000-252500 GCA_034508575.1 Petrolisthes manimaculis
ATGTGGAGGAAAGGAAGAAAAATGAATAAATGAAAACAAGAAACTGAAAGCAAAATCACTAAGGATACTAAAATATAACGAGGCACAAAAACAGCACAAAATAACAAGTCGACAAACAGACTGGCAGGTGTACAATAAATACATGCATAGCCTACCCAGATAGACAGACAGACAGGCAAGCAGAAGCATACACAAGGAGAGAAACTATAAGCTAGCATACAAGGTCACGAGAGATAGATGAGGACAAACACCAGAATAAAATAAAAAATAAAAATAATAAATAAATAAATAAAATAATAAATAAATAAAAATATTAAAAATTACTTACAGGAATTATAAGTTTTCAAAAGTATTATATAGTTGATTAATGACATGGAAACTCGAGTGTAAAAGTGTAAATAAAATGCTATCAACATTGTGAATAAAAATAATAAAACACAAATCGTGGATATATTGTTTATGTTTTACAGTATTATTATATTTTAAGTTATTAATGAGAAAATCATTATTCATATAAATACTGTAAGTACAACGCAATGAGGAAACAAACGAAGATGCATAATTATCATGATTAACAAAAAACGGATAGCAAGGTCAAAACAAAACACAGGAGGAGGAAGAGAAGGTAAAGAGAATAAGAATGAAATGAGGAAGAAGAGGGAGATGTAAAAGAGGAAGAAGAAAAATAGGAGAGGAATGGAGAGAATATGGATGAGAGTGAGTGAGGGTACAAGGCAATCAAGATACTCTCTCTCTCTCTCTCTCTCTCTCTCTCTCTCTCTCTCTCTCTCTCTCTCTCTCTCTGAAACAACATAGGCTGTGCATAATAAATCTGATACCATTGAATAAGTGTCTTTCAGTACTCAAATGATTGGAAAAAGCAAACCTAACTGGTAAACAATAAGCTGAATATATGTATGTATGTATGTACAGTACGTGATGAAGATGGTAATTCACTTTTGTTACATTGGAGTGCCATGATTCCTCCAAAGTATGCCACACACACACACACACACAATCACACACACACACACAATCACACACATGCACACACATACAAGTACGTGTACACACACACACACACACACACATGCACGCACGCACACAATCACACACGCACACAATCACACACACACACAATCACACTTCCCAATTCATTTATAATACTAAAATATTTTCAGTTTAGTTACGAAAATACATTTAACTGAATAGGAGACAATGAGAAGAGAACAATAACACTCGCACACACAATAAAAAGAATAAACAAAACACGCACACACCCCAACAAACACTCCTAAATTGGGTATTGTTAAGGTTTCTGTGATCGTGTATGAGACTTAGTGGCTTCTGATTCCTCCTGACTATGCCACGAAACAAGCTTACTCAGCATATAGGGGGGTGTTTCGTGGCAATGTTTGAAGGACTCGCTAACCTTCAATTTTCTCACTACATCAGAGGGTCCTTTAAGGCGCGAGTCAAAAGAAACAACACACACTAAGTCCTTTGAATATCCGCCACCTCACAGTTCCCACGGTGGTTGCTGGAGTGTGAAGTGTTTATTTAGGCAAGGTTACCATTATATTACGTGTGTCCCTGTGCTATTACTTCCCTTTACACATTTATATATTTTAACTTCTTTATTTTTGCCATTCACATTTCTTGGTCTTAATTAGAATGTCAGAGTTTTCAGTATGTAATAATGTATGATTTTTCCTCTCTTAATTTATATACCGTGTGAAAGTCGTCATCTTAGTTCCACTGGCTTTATTTAATTTTTTTTTTTTTTATGCCACTCTGAATCTACGTCATTCCTTATGAAAGTGACGGAGTAAATATTTTGAAATATCTGGTTGGTTTTTATATATGTGTTACGTTGGCAATATTTAAACAAAGGAAGGTAATACACTGCTACTTTCCAGTCACTGCATCTTATGATTGCATTATTACAACATAATGAAGGCATAACCTGAACTCCAGAGTTGGCACAAAGAACTGCAGTGTCAACTTTTAGTAAATGGATAAGGGTAATTTTCAAACAATCATAGTCTAGCGTTAGTTAACTGATGCTCTATTAAACTACGATGGAAACGTTGCACAACTTCCCCTCGTCTTATAAGTACAACGTATAATGTGTCCCAAGATGATAAATATTTAACACCTATAGTTTCGTGGTTAACAATTTACAGGAGCTAGTAGTTGTTCATATATAAACAGCTCAGATGGTTTGGATTCTTCTGTTCAAATCTAAGCCCTGGATAAACAACTAGTGAGTACGACTGTAGTTCCTTTGTATGCCGTGCTGGGAAATGGTGCCGGTGACCACCACTGTAACGGGCCGACACCGACAGCGCCGTCCCCTTGTGTCATGTCGGTAACGGAACTGAGTAGGGATGACGTAACTGGCGCTTGACTTCACGCCTCGGGTGGAGGTGTGGAGGTGTGGTGATGGGGGGGGGAGGGGGCGATGTGTGTGTATAGCTTGGTAAACATGAAGCCTTCTCATACCCAGTAATTAACATTAAGAATTACTGTAGCATACATACATTCTAACAATGTAATACATAAATACCGTTAACAGTAGTACACGTTCTACGAAAAAAACTTATGTTTTAGAAAACTTTGATGTCTAGCCTCATCACAGGAAATGTACCCGGTATCCAGCTAACAGCATATGAATCTTAATTAAGGTAAATATCCTCCACAACTTATAAAAAGTAAGTAAAGCAATTGTCAAACAAAAGTTTCAAAACTATTTTACGTCATTATACGTTCTCAGGAAATATTTGGATGTGCACATGTAAGTTGTGCTTCCGCTCGTATAGGCTCTGCTTGGGTGTATATAAACAGGATTTTGCAATACAACAATAAAATTTTACCACCGTAGGCAAACTGGATGTACCTTAGTGTTAAATTTACATCTACATAATCAGCATAGGCTACTCATTACAGCGTGTGCTATAAGTGACCACAAACAGAAATGGCTATATAATCAAGAGATAATGGGGATTTAATAAAGTATATATCAATTCGAGGCTGAGACAAGCAAACGGAAAACAGCGATAAATATAATACAAACACAGTAATGCAAGCACATTCACACCTCTCACACACAATCCTCTCGCTTTCATCTCCTATTTTACTGACACACACACTGCAAATTTTCTTCTCTCCAACGCCCACTTCTCTCCTTCATATTCTCAGATACACACATAAATTCCACTCTCACATTCTCGAACATAAATACATTTCTCTCTCTCTCTCTCTCTCTCTCTCTCTCTCTCTCTCTCTCTCTCTCCTCCGTTCACATTACCTTCAGACTCCAAGCGATCAGTGTAGGATAAACAAATCCTTGAGAGCTATATTAGAACAACACACACACACACACACACACACACACACACACACACACACACACACACACACACACACACACACACACACACACACACAAAAGGATGAAATTTACAGTTGTAGATTTATCAACATAGATTTTTTGACACACGCAACACACCAGGGGATACCGTACCAACACTTGCATCACTATATATGTTACACAAAGGATGGATAGATTCAGATACATAACTATTGTGACTCTACATTGTATCCATATTCAAAACAATACTAACATTATTCAGGCCACTGGAAACAAAGTCATTCGCATATGCATTTCGTGAAACATAAACATATACACTACACTAGCTCACAGCACTACAAGCACATTAGCATACACACAGATCAGCAACCATGCATACACAAGCATGATAATGAATGCACATAAATAAATATCAATAAATAAGTATAAGCTTACTCACACACACACACACACACACACACACACTCAAGTCCCACAAAAACATACAAGAGTCAATCACACAGGCATGCACACAAAGTCACATTCAAGCACACCAAACCGATTTCCAAGCTGTAAAAAGCAAGCACTAATAAACACATTAGAACAAAGTACCACTATCACAAAAGGACAATTTCACCCAGCACACACACACACACACACACACACACACACCAAAGTTCACCAACACATTACCACGCGACACAAACAAGCAACAAACACGCTTATAGGAAAACTTGCAGTAGAAGCGAGGACTGTGTGTGATGAAAGAATAATGCTGTCCAGGGAAACAATAGAAATAACCGATAACAAGGTGAAGACAACCACACCCTCACCGGTAACCATAATGGGAGAACCAAAGGTGTGTCCCGTATATACTGACTGACCCCTGCAGCCTGCACCAAGCACTTTACGGAACAAGCATGCACACACACACGCAAGCACCACAGATATTTTCAGTACAGGCACACCTATCCACATTCGTACATACATCTAAGAGTATACACATACACACACACACACACACACACAACCAAGGTAATGAAAATAGTTTGGTCACACCTCGCGTCTCCACTACTAACTTACACCTAACGAGCGATACCTTAGCCTTGAACGATGTCTGTGTCATATATTGTTCCTCCACTTATAAGTTGGATAAAGACTGAATTTTCACCCGTGTCTACAGTATGTATGTGTTGGTATGAGACAAGTGAAGCTTACAGAAGAGGTGAAGGATGTGATAATGAAAAGTATAAATGAGAGGAGATTGGTGTAAGGGAGTTGTGAATGGGAAGGAGGGTAGCTGTGAAGAATAAAGCATGTGAGAGGAATAGGGAGAAAGTGAGGAGTAGGGGAAGAATGCCGGATAAAGAGGGTTGTAGGGCAAGAGGGGGAGAAGCTGTAGAAGGATAATAAAGGCGAGAGGAAGAGTGACAGGCTGAATATGGTAAAGGTGAACGGAGGAGTGAAGGGTAGTGGGTATATCATAGGGGATGGGTGAAGAGGATAGAAAGGCTCAAGGCAGGTTAATGAAGAATATACAGTACAGCTACATTTAATAGGAGGAGGAGTTGATTGTAAGGTGGCATATACTTCAGGATACAGGGATTACCGTATAAGGAGTAATAAGGATGGGATGTGCAATGGGTGAGGAGGAAGTACAATCTACACAGTGTGGGCAATAAGTACAGAAGGGCATTATGCACAGGAAGGACAATCAATATGCACAGACAGGTTCACTATACAGAGTAGTAAGAGACTAGTGGAGTATACTGTACATAGGAGCAGCAGCAGTAGAAGGAGGAGTCGATCCCCCACTATTCCTCCCCTACCAAACCCGTAAGAGTGACGGTCTAGCCTGAGTTATGGCGGGACTGCTTTGCATATTCCTCGCCTTCGTCGTCGCCGCCCGGGGGTACAAAAACTGGACTCCGGGAGGGGATACGACAGCTTAGGACGCTCTGCCCGGGGATGGGGTGGGATTGGGATGAGGGAGAGGATAATGGAAGAGGTAAAGGCTGGGATGAGGCAGGGGATAGAGAACGAAAAGGGGTATTGTGGGGTTGGTTGGGTTGAAGATAGGAACGTGAATAGGGGTGGGGAAAGTATGCTGTGAAAAATAGTTGGGGGAGATAAATGGAGAAGAGTGTAGGGCCGGGGGGATATGGGTGTATTGTGAATTGAGATGCAGAAGAAACAAGGTTGTAGCCGACAAGTACCGTAGTGTAGGTAAGGGGAAATGGTTTGACAATAGTGAAGGGTAATGGGTGTGGGAACTAGGGAATGGGACTAGCAATGTTGTATATAGGGACTAGGGATAATGAGCAGACTAAATGAAGAAGACAAGGAAGGGTGAAAGGGACGGGGATGAGGGAGGGTGAAGGAGCTGAGGAAGGGTTGGATGAGGGTTGGAGGAAGTGGGAATAGGAACGAAAAACGGTGCGAGGAATAAGAAAGACGCGAGGAGCTTGTGTGGACCTGGAAGGGGACGAGGAAAACGGGCCGAGGGACTGAGGAAGAGAAAAGAGCGACCAAGGAAGGGGGAAAGAGGGACCGAGGAAGGGGGAAAGAGGGACCGAGGAAGGGGGAAAGAAGGATAGAGGAAGGGGGAAAGAGGGACCGAGGAAGGGGGAAAGAAGGACCGAGGATTGGAAGAAGATGGACGGAAGAAGGGAGGTGGAAGGACAGAGGAGTGGTGAGGGACGTACGAAGGAGGGAGAGGGAAAGGGAGAGAGGGAGGGAGAGAGGGGGAGAGAAAGGGAGGAGGAGTAGTGAGGGAAGTACGAAGTAGGGGGAGAGGGAAGGAGACATGCTGGTGCTGGTGTTCTCCTCTGCAGTGGACAGGCTGGTCTTGAAATGAACTGTGTCGGTGGGCTGCAGTAGAGGGAGAGGGTGAGGGAGGGAGGGAGAGGGAGAGGGAGAGAGGGAGGGAGGTAGAGGGGGATGTATATGAGCTCCTTGTGCGTGTGAGCTTGTGTCGCCTTGGATATGTATGTACAAGTGTATGTGTGTATGTATATTAGAGAGAGAGAGAGAGAGAGAGAGAGAGAGAGAGAGAGAGAGAGAGAGAGTTTATATATTGTCATCCTTTGTCTTTAGTTATATATTGCATTCAGTTATGTTCTCAGTTATTCCTGTAAGCTATTAACTAATTAAGATACTTTCACAATCTGAGTTGGCGTAAGGGTATGTTTTCACTTTTGTTATTTTGTTTGTTAGTGAATCATCGTTCTAAATTTTATTGTGCTTGCAGTTTGTATGAAATTTTATTGTGCTTGCAGTTTGTATGAAATTTTATTGTGCTTGCAGTTTGGATGAAATTTTATTGTGCTTGCAGTTTGGATGAAATTTTATTGTGCTTGCAGTTTGGATGAAATTTTATTGTGCTTGCAGTTTGGATGAAATTTTATTGTGCTTGCAGTTTGGATGAAATTTTATTGTGCTTGCAGTTTGGATGAAATTTTATTGTGCTTGCAGTTTGGATGAAATTTTATTGTGCTTGCAGTTTGGATGAAAAGTTTGCAAAGGGTGTGGTTAATAAATTTTGTATCTATTCACCTATTTTTGTCTATGTGTTTGTATGCTTGTAATTACATATGCATAAATACATGTATGCATCTATGTGAGAAAGCAAGTGTGTGTGTGTGCGTGTGTGCGTGTGTGTGTGTGTGTGTATGTGTGTGCGTGTGTTTGTGTGTAAATGAGGGTACATGCCTGTATTTGCATTTCCATGTAGCCTACACGAGTCTGCAAGTGTGGAAATGTCTGTGTGCTGCTCAGCTGTCTGGCCGACATGCCGTTATGAGGGTCGGTGTTTGTGTGCATATAATAAATTATGTTTATATCTTTATTCATGTGTGTATCTCCCTAAGTGATACTGCCAACGTGCGTGTACGTGTAATTGTGTGTGTGTGTGTGTGTGTGTGTGTGTGTGTGTGTGTGTGTGTGTGTGAGCATAATTACTTATACATTCGCCTGTTATTCAAATATATAAGGATGTGAATGTTAGTGTGAACTCATGAAATAGACATATAAACTAAGAAACCAACAACGATCATTTTAATTTGGGGAGATAAAATCAGTAGCAAACGTCACAATAATTACAAGACATTAATACGATACTTAGACCCACCAAATGACAACAAAAACCTAAAATAAATGACATAGAAGTAAAAATGTTATATGGATGCATTCTACTGCAATCAGCCCTAATATAACGAAGTCAGACGTGATAAATAACATCAGAGCCTGTAAATAATGCCAACTCAATGTGACATGTTCAACACGACATGTCAGACCTTAAAAGTAACGTCAGATGCAAAAGAAGACCTCATGTCATTCATATAAGTGACATCACGGGGTCTGTCTGTTTCGCTTGGCTGACCACATGTCTGACCTTTAAGATATATGACAGGTGTGGCCATGACCTCCTCCGTAAAAACCTCCACATCACTAACTAACTAACTACCATTATATTTCCTCCTACGGCCTTACCCCTAATTTCAACCAACACTCAGCACTCCTCAAACAACCTATACCTGTCTCACACCGCCATATTTTATTATCCTCAACCTAATCCCTAAACGTCCCTCATCCTTGAATCTTTAACCCCTCCCTATAACTCTCCTCTTTATTATCCCCCACCACAACCATTCATTCACTACACCTCCATCAGTTTCCATCTTCACTCATCACCTCCTTGTTCTCCTTCCATCATCATCATCATCTAACATCATCCATGCTCCTACTTTCCACACCCTTCACTTCCTACAACTTTCCTTCACCAATAATCACCTCTAGTTCTCCACCCACTACTATTCCTCAACTTTTTGTAACCTGTCACCAACCACCACAACTTTCTATCCTTTTCTTTCACTTTCTTGTCCCCTTACCACAATTCTTTACTTCCCTCCCATCCCTAACTAACTCCCTCTACCCCTACGATCCCGTCCACCACCTCCCTCCACCGTCGGCCATGTCTAACCCAATTCCGGCAACCCGGTTTATCCCCTCCTACGACCCTGGTTGCAATTGGCAGCCCTTGTAAGTCGAATTTAGAGTCGGAGTGAACGTCTAATTGCTGGGGAAGTGGCCGAGGCGCTGGCTGGAGGGAGGAGAAGTGGAGGGAGGTTGATGACTAAGAGGCTGGAGAAGGAGGAAGGACATGATGACGAGGGGAGGGGGAGGGGGTGCATGAATGGTGATTGGCGTTGTGTTGGCCCCACCACTGGCCACGTAAATAGGGAACGGGTACATTCGTGTGTGGGAAGGGGTTGCTGCTGCTTAGTCTGCTTATCTTATTACTGTATAGCAAAATCATCAACCATTAATGGAGCGCGCGCGAATGCATGCACATACATACATACACAGTCGTAAATCAAGAAGATGATATTAATAATTATTCCTAACATAATGTAACAATTATATATTAAACATTATTATTAATGATAAATATAATAGGAAAGGATGCTGTACGTAAAAACTACCTTAATATTTTCCATTCAACAATTACAAGGCAATGGAGGAGGAGGTTGGAATCTGGCCGTCAATTGGTGCAGTAAACTTTCTACCCATTTAGTTTGAAAAAAAATCCGAAAACCAAGCTAAAGCAATCAGACGACCGAGGTTTCGTTCGAATCACAGAATTTAATCGCTGGACCCAAGACCAACTTCCTCCAACTTCGGAAAGGCAGAGTTGGAGGGCGAAAAATATCTTGGAAGTAAAAAACTGACTTGAGCCCAAAAAGAGGAGGCTTTGGAAGTTTCGTAACAGAAGAAGTAAAGGATCAGGGACGACTCATGTCAGGGGATAATTCGTACTCACTTTCCCTTGAATTGTCCTGCACTGGTGAGGTGGATAAAAGTGGAGTGGGAGTCAACAGAGGGAGAGAAGGAGTGAGAGGGATGGGTAAAAGAGAGGGACGTTAAAGGAAGTGACAATAGAAGTATAGGGTAGAGAAGGGAAGGGATGGAGAATAGGAAAGAGAAAGGGGAAAAAGAATGGATGGCAGAGCAAAAAAAGGAGAAGGAAAGTGGAGAAGCAGAGGGAGTGAAAGTAAAGGATAAAGGGAAGTCGATGGAACAGTAATTTGAATGGAAAGTATAACTGGGAAAAAGAGTCAAGTGGAAGGTGATGGAGAGGATGGCAGAGGGAAGGAAGAGAAAAGACAAGGGAGGGAGGACATGGGACGGAAAAGGAAGATTGGCCCAGATGTAGGAATGAAAAGGGAGGACGAGGCATAGGAACAAAATAACAGTGAGTAGTGTTCTTTCCCGTTCAAAACTACCGTAAATATCCAATTGTTTTATAATCACACACAAAAAAAAAAACCTCTGAAGGAGATTCGTAAACATTAGTAATCCATATCCACAATGCACGAAACTAACCATATCAACTTTCCTGCGCAACTCTGCAGGAATGTTGATAAACCAGTCACACCAAAAAAATCCCTTATGTCAACTATATAGACCAATAATAATTTCATATCCACACCTGCATTTCCTCATTTACATCAACAGATCCACATATACGAGAAAATAATCTTGACTACTAAAAGTTACAAGTTCGACAATACACATTCAAATTTACTTCGATCCCTGGACTCGTCTTACCACCATTACTCCACACCATCCTCCTCCACCTTCCATCACCACCACAAATATGGAATACTGCAATAATTATTTTAATTATGCTTTAATTTATCACCTGTCTCGTCCCTCACTTCTAATTTCGTACCATCTTTCCTCATTATTCGATCTAATTGTCCGTTCCTCTCAACCTTTGTTCTCTATCTCTTTCTCTCTCTCTCTCTCTCTCTCTCTCTCTCTCTCTCTCTCTCTCTCTCTCTCTCTCCCTCTCTCTCTCTCTCTGCAATCCTTTCTGTATCCTCTCGCTTTTTATGGTCATCTTTCTTACCCTTCGCTTCAGCTCTATTCACAAATCCTTCGATTGGCTGGTCCACTTCCTACCAGAGTCTCCAGCGTGTAAGAGAGAGAGAGAGAGAGTGTGTGTGTGTGTGTGTGTGTGTGTGTGTGTGTGTGTGTGTGTGTGTGTGTGTGTGTGTGTGTGTGAGAGAGAGAGAGAGAGTGAGAGAGAGAGAGCAGATTTCAGGGAATGGGAAGAGATGGAGGTAGTGGATCGTGAGTAGAGGGGAGACGAGAGGAGAGGTAGGAAGTAGAGTTGGAAAAGAGTGAGATAGAATGAGAGATATATATAGAGAAAAATGAGTAACATACCCGTTATATAAAGTACATGATAAGAGATACAGGTGTAAAAAGCTGGGACAAAGTTGTGGGTGGTGGTATTAAAGGGTGCATGGGAGAGGAAAGTGGAAGTGGGAGAGGAAAGTGGAGGGTGCATGGGAGAGGAAAGTGGAAGTGGGAGAGGAAAGTGGAAGTGGGAGAGGGAAGTGGAAGTGGGAGAGGGAAGTGGAAGTGGGAGAGGAGCGTAGTGTGAAGGTGAATTGAATGAGAAATTATTTGAAGCAGAGGTGGGAGTAAAAGTAGGAGGAAGTGAAGGAATTTAGGGAGAGTGAAATGAAAACTGCAAGAAATGGAGGTCAAGTTGGAAGGGAATGAGATGGGAAGTGGTGATGAAGGGAGGCAATGCTGGAAATAAAAGACAACAGAAAATTATGAACTATGGTGGAGATGGAAGAAAGCAGAGGAGGGAGGAAAGTGGTAGAGGAAACCAGAGTAAGGTGGAGGGAAGGAGGCGAAGGAAGGTGGTGGTGGTGGAATGAGGTGGAGGGAAGGAAGGAGCGATACGCTAAGCTAGTCAGGACCTTGAACTCCACCCCACCTTCCTCTTCTTCCCCCCCCTTCCTTCCTTTATTATCTCTCCTCACCTTCCTTCTCCCTTCGTATATTTTTTTTTTTAATTTCCTTTTCTCCACATTCTTTTCTCTTTTATTTCTCTTTGATTTTTCATTTTCACATTTTTCTCACTCCCATTTTGTCCCACACCTATCCCAATTTCTCATTTTCTTTCTCCAATATTAGTTCATTTTCGTTTCTCCTGTATATCATTTATTCCTGTATATTCTTTATTATTTTCTCCGTTCTCGCATTTCTCCTCCTCCCTCCACTTCCCCTCCATCCATTTCCGGTCCCTGGGAGGTCTGCAGTGTGGGTGCAGAGGAGTGGGGGGAGACATGTGGGAGTGAGGGAGAGGCAGGTGAGGGAGGAAGCAGGAGAGTTGGAGTTGGAGTTTGAGGTGAGGAGGAGATAGGAGAGTGACAGGGGTGAAGGGAGTGACAATGGAGGGGAAGAGAGGGGATGGAAGTGAAGGGAAGCGATAGAGAGAAATGCAGGTGAAGTGAAGAAGGAAAGGGAGACTGCGAGAAAAAAACAGAAAAAGAGGAAGTGAAGGGGAGTAAAGTGAAACAAGTGTAGAGGGAAGTGAGTGAAGAGGGAAGTGAGTGAAGAGGGAAGCAGGTAAAGTGGGGAAACAGGTAGGGAAGTGGGGGGAAGGGGACGCAGGTGAGGAGGAAGAGGAGGAAGGTCAAGAGGAAGGACGTAAATTATTCTGTAATTTTTTCAACAATTTTCACAGAACGACCCCAACACTGCAACACTCCACCACTTCAATGTTTTGTGACTTGTGCCGTAATTGTTCAATCATAATATTATATCCTCCCACGTGGTTTATAAGCTATCTTACAGTATAATATGAGAAGTAAAAAAACATTATCATTTTTATATTAGCATTCTTTGGTTGAAGCATTTGAATAATTTCCCGACTAGATGATGCTGTCATCCTGAATAAAATATAAAATAATTATAATGGATAAACATTTCACAATATACTAAAATATTGGTTCCAACTTAGCCAGATTATATAGGATATATGAACGACTGCCACCGAGACAATCGACAACCAAACATTTTCCATACTGCTAAAACTAATATCAAGTACCATGGAATTTCATAATTGAAACAGACTATGATGGATCACTTATGTATCAACCGAACACGTGAGAATAAAGCATCATCACTCTATACAAATATTTCAAAAACTTAGATAATTGTTATGCTGTGGTTATTCTGTGCTGGCAGTGGATGTAGATTGCCGACGTCGAGGTATACAATGTTTACCAATTTTGTCTGGTTTTAATCTTTTCCTGCAGCGAACACTGTGGGGGAAAGTGTT